>JAPEBW010002625.1:0-10638 GCA_027405785.1 Ophiocordyceps robertsii | reverse complement strand
AAAGGGAAGAAAAATAAAAGGTGCGGGAATACGCACGATAAACTTTTAATTAGTACGTTGCTACTAATATATAGGCGCAATACCTATAATTGCTTAAGGGCAATTAACGTTACTATAACCCCGTATATAACCCCGCGTATCTAACGCTATATTTAATTATATACGACTACTAGGTATATATATTACTATATCTTAATTACGCGTACTAAAATCCTTATAATAGTGCGTTTAATATACTTTTAACTAAATAGCTAAGAGCGTTTATTATAAGGGGGGGATAATTATAAGAATAGTACTAATAGTATAGGCTAACTAAGTGCGGGGAATGCGCTAAGTAAGAAGCCCCGCTTTCGGTCCTAACTTAATAGGTAGTCGACAGGCCCCCGCGACTAAAGCTAAGAGACTCTCCTTTTTATAAGCTTTAGTCTTATAATAAAGTAAGTAGCTAAGTAATACTATAACCTATCGTACTATTTACTATCTTTACTACTTAATTAGTAGTACTGCGAGACTGTCTCCTTATAAATACTAAATTTAGTTTACTTAATTATATAGATTTTATCGTTTTATAGTCTATCCTTTATTAGTATTTTAAAAGCGGATTGCCTCTTAAAAGGTAGTAGTTTTAGCTTAGCTAAGCGGGACTCGTTTTACGTCCTATCTAGCTTTATAAGCTATTGCGGTATAGTACCTTAAAAAGGGGTAAAGGAGATTATTAAACCGGTATGCTTAGTAAGCCGCGGCCTCTTCCGCTTTTATAGCCTGCTTGTCTTAAAGTTTTATTATAAGCGCGTTAAGGAAGAGGTGCTTATTATTAAGGTTAAACTTAAAGGCTAATAAGAGCTTCTTATTAAAGAAAATATCGTTTAGTATCTAACTTCCTATAAGATAAGTACTTAATCGTATAATATAGTCGCTCTTAGCTTAGCGGATATTTAAAGGATTTTTATTTAGATAGGTAGGAATTATTACTATTTACTACGCCTTATAGCGTAAGGATAAGGGGATAAGGCGTAGACTAATTACCGCTAGTTAAGGCTAGTACTACGGACTAATTACTGCTAGTTAAGGCCGGTATTACGGACTAATTACCGCTAGTTAGGCCGGTATAACGGACTAATTACCGCACGTAAACATATATAAAGGTTTAGAAATAGTAAAAAGCTTATTTATTTTTTAAAAGCATAGCTAGCTACTTTATACTTAGTTCTTTAAGCTAATTTTAAGGATCTTTAACTATACTATTTATAGTATATAAAGTAAACTATAAATATCTTTATAAAATCGCTTAATAAACTAAGTATAAGCTTAGTTAGAAATACTATAAACTATAGTCGGGGAAATCCCTTAAATATCCTTAAATATCCCTTAAAAATCGCGGTAAGGTTTATCCTATATCTTTTAAGTTGCTTTTATAGTTAAAAACGGGTCGAACTATAGTTAAGATATCCTGCGGAAATCCTTAAAAATCCCTTAAAGATACTAGCGGAATCCGCTTAATAGTTTTTATAGTATCTCTTATAGTTAAATACGTCGTAAACTATAGTTAAGTAAGCTCTTAACTATCCGTAGTTATGTCTTAGAAACCTTAGCGGGGTCTAACCGGTAATATTCGTTATATCTCCTTAGGCGAGCCTTTATAGTATATGCTTTAAGCGTTCTTATCGCGGGGTTTCGTAAGGCTTCCTTAAAAGTAAAGTAAGGAGTTTAAGTATGGCCGTCTAGATTCTATAATAAGCCCTCCCGGGCCTTAAGCTCGTCCTTATCTTAGTTCCTTATATATAGCTTTTTATATCGCGCTTTAAATAACTTTATAAAGCTTAAGGTCGGCCTATACTATAATTAACGCACTCTTAGCGCGCTCCTTAGCATAAAGAAAGGTTTATTACTACTTATACTTAATCGAACTATATATATAAGACTATACTTATAAATTTATTATAAGCCTTGTTTTTATTAGTATTATATATAGTCTAGCTAGGCTATATACTATTATCTTATTATAGTAAGTTTAGCTTTTTATTTAAGTATATAAAGCTTAAAAGCGTCTTATTATGCTAAAGTAATATAGTTAATATTAATATAAAGCTAACTACCCCTTTACTATTATATTACTACGCTTTATAATATAAAGATAAGGGGATAGGGCGCGGACTAGTTACCGCTAGTTAAGGCCGGTACTATAAACTAATTATAGTTTATTAAAGCCGGTACTATAAACTAATTACTATTAATTAATCTAGTATAATAAACTAATTACTATATATAAACGTATATAAGAGTTTAAAAATAGTATAAAGCTTATCTTTTCTTTAAAGTATAGCTAGCTACTTTATACTTAGTTTTTTAAGCTAATTTTAAGGATCTTTAACTATACTATCTTATTAATTATTATTAGTATATAAATACACTATAAATATTCTTATAAGATTACTTAATAAATTAAGTATAAGCTTAATTAAAAATACTATAAACTATAATTAAAGAAATCCCTTAAATATCCTTAAATATCCTTTAAAAATCGCGGTAAAGTCTATTTTATATTTTTAAGGTACCTTTATAGTTAAAAACGGGCTAAACTATAATTAAGATATCTTACGGAAATTCTTAAATATTCTTTAAAGATATTAGCGGAATCCGCTTATATTAAAGGCCTATATATACTTAGTTTAGTAGCACGTAGCTAAATAATTGTTTATTTAAAGCTAAAAAGAGAAAGGGGAAATCTCTATTTAAGCTAAGTAGCTTCGTACTTTATAAAGGTCGCTTAAGTAGCCCGTACCTAAGTTAAGTTCGGGTTAAGGTTAATGCTATGCCTTATAGCGTAAGGATAAAGGGACAGGGCGCGGACTAATTACTGCCGGTCGGGGCCGGTACTACGGACTAATTACCGCCGGTCGGGGCCGGTACTATAAACTAATTACTGCTAGTCGGGGCCGGTACTACGGACTAATTACCGCCGGTCGGGGCCGGTACTATAAACTAATTACTGCCGGTCAGGGCCGGTACTACGGACTAATTACCGCCGGTCGGGCCGGTATAACGGACTTATTACCGCACGTAAACGTATATAAGGGTTTAGAAATAGTAAAAAGCTTATCTATTTCTTAAAAGCATAGCTAGCTACTTTATACTTAGTTCTTTAAGCTAATTTTAAGGATCTTTAACTATACTATCTATAATATATAAAGTAAACCGTAGATATCCTTATAAAATCGCTTAATAAACTAAGTATAAGCCTAGTTAAAAACACTATAAACTATAATTAGGGAAATCCTTTAAATATCCTTAAATATCCTTTAGAAATCGCGGTAAGGTTTATCTTATATCTTTTAAGGTGCTTTTATAGTTAAAAACGGGTTAAACTATAATTAGGATATCCCGCGGAAATCCTTAAAAATCCCTTAAAGATACCGGCGGAATCCGCTTAATAGTTTCTATAGTATCTTTTATAGTTAGATATATTATAAACTATAGTTAAGTAGGCTCTTAACTATCTATAGTTATATCTTAGAAACTTTAGCGGGGTTTAACTAGTAATGTTTATCGTATCTCCTTAAGCGAGCCTTCGTATTATATACTTTAAGCGTTCTTATCGCGGGGTTCTATAAGGCTTTCTTAAGAGTAAAGTAAGGAGTTTAAGTATAGCTATTTAGATTTTATAATAACTCCCTTAAGTAAGAAAGAAAAGCTAACGTCCTTGTTAGTTTAAAGTAAGGATAAAGTAAAGGGGGTGTTAGGTAATAGCTTCGTAGTAGCGATTTTACGCTATATTAATAATACGCCGTCCTTATCCTTTTAATAGTTTTATTAGCCTATCCGGCTAATAGTAGCTAAGTAGCTTAAGATAGTTAGTAGGCGGCTTTACTATAAATCCTTACTTCGTATTTAGTTATATAGCTTTATCCTTATCGGGGTAATTAGCGCGTTTAGCTAAAACTTATAGTAACGTTTTTTTAACTCTCCTTTAAGGTATATATTTAGGCCCTTATTAAGCAGTAAGGAGTCTTTACGCCGGGGTATACTTAAGTTCCCCGGCGGGACTTATTACGAGAAACTAGCTTTATTCGGGCCTTATCTTATATTATTATCTTACTTACTCTTCTTACGCCGTTTTTTAATCCTCCGCTAAGTCCCCCGTTTTACTTACTAGCTTTATAGGCCGCCTTTAGGCGAGATATTATATCCTACCTACTATTGCAATTATAGTTATCCCCCGCTCTCTATCGCTAGGCTTTTTAACTTATTATCCTTTTTACGCGGCGCTACTACCTATGCCTTTTCGCCGACTAACGCGCGTCTAGCTACCGGGAAAGTATTAAGGTAAAGGTACGCCGTCCCGCTAATATTAATAAGTATAGTAAGCACTAAGGTATTAAACGTCTATATTCCCGCTTAAAAGCGGGTAATAAGGTCCTTAATAGCCTTAATACTTAACTCCTCGCTTTTAAGGTTCTAAACGTGCTTAATAGTCTCGAAGAACCTTTATACGAAGGGGGCCTTAAGAGCGAGAATATAAAGCGCGTAGTTAGTGCGGCTAATAAAGCGGATATTAAAGCCTAAGAACTTTATTGCTTAGGTTAAAGTTAAGTCGCGTTTAAACTCTTTATAGGCCTATAAGTAAAACTTAGCGTAGTTTATATCTAGGCGGAAACTCCCGATTATTATAATCTCGTTATTAAAGTATAAGCCTATAAAGCCCGGTCTATTAAGAATCGTATTAGTTACTACTAGTAGCTCTTATAAGATTAAGCGGCGGAATATATCGCGAGGCTAGTTATTGCTATCTCCTTTAGTTAAGGAGGGACGGCGGATAAACTATAGTAAGGCGCTTATACGCCTTTATATAGCTAGGCTAAGCGTAGCGCTAAGCGGGAAGAGCGTTTGCTAAGTAAGATTAAATAAGTCCTTAAGGCCTATTGCGGCTATAAGCTAAGAAGGGGATTTTATAGCACGGGCTAGACCGCGTGCGAAGTAAGATAGGGTTTTAGCTATAATCGCTTAAAACGCCGCTATAGACCCGGCTATAAACTAGTTAAGCTAAGCCTTAAATATATAGTTAAGGACGGCGCGGATATCGTTTTAATCGTTTAGTTAAAGCGGGTTTCCGCTAGCTATAGTAGCTACTATAAATCTTAGGACTATAGCGAGGTTAGCTAACCTTAAAGCGTTAAGTATCGGCTAGTTATTCCGCTAATAAAGATTTCTAGCTATGCCTTAAAAAATATACGGGCGGCGGGGGCTTCCGGACGGTAAGAGCTAAGTAAGAGGTATAGCGGAGTTACCGCGAAACCGGCCGTCTAGACCTCGCTATAGCATAAGGCCGGGAGGTAAGTCGTTTAAGTTAAGTATTTAAAGAGGGTAGTATAAGCCGTCCCTTATAGTGCCGTAGTTTAAGTCGAATCCGTTAGCTTAAGCGCGGCTATAAAAGGCGGCGTAGGTTTATATAAAGGCTTAAACCTAAAGGTTTTAGCTCTTACTAAAAGACTTAAAGCTATAAAGGATAGCCGCCTTATTTTTATAAAGCTTAAGAGCTTATTTATATCCTTTATATTAAAGGCATAAAGGCTTATAAGAGAGCGGGCTAAAGAAGTAGTTATAGAATAGCTAGTTTTAGCTATAGGAGACGTTAAATAATAAAGGGACTTAGAACGGGAGTATAAAGATCGTAAGCTTAAAGTAAAGAAAGTTATGCGTATAAGAGTAAGCGAGGTGCGGCAGGCTATAGCTAGTAGTAAAAGGAAATATAGTTATAAAAGGAAGAAAGGAAGGGAAAAAAAGTAAGCGGCGGAGAGAATTTAAATAAGTATGCTATAAGGCTAAAAAGGCCTTATTACTTAAGGTAAACGGCGGTATATTATTATTAAAATAGCTAATTACCTTAAGCGTAGTAAGTTATAGTTTTTTATAACCTATAATAGCTTTTAAGTCTTATACTTAAGCCTAACCGCTTAATTCTCTTAGTTAGAGAGTTTCGTATTAAGTTATAAAGGCCGCGCGTTATGCTTTTATCTAAACTACTTAAGTAGCTAACTCCTTTTATGCTTTTTTAAAGGCTTTTATAATCTTTAGTAAGAAGACTGCTTTTTTATCTACTTATAAGTTATAGCTACTTAGCTAGCCTTTTTAAGCTATAAAGAACTCCTTCCTTAGCTTTCCGCCGCCTTTCTTTATTATATAGCTTTATAGGATTTATTTTACTTTTTACTTATTTAAGTAAGGTATCCTTTTATCTTAAACCGGTCTTAAGCGTATAGCTAGCTTATCCGCTAAGCGTAGTTATATTACTAAAACGACTAAATAAATATTAAGGGACCTTTTTATATTTAGCTAGTATATAAGCTATCCTACTTTAGCAGTAACTTTAAACGGCTTAGTACGTCTTTTTTAAAGCTTTACTAGTTTGCTATCCGCAACGTAGTAGCCTTTACTAAGCTATAGCTAAACTTAATCGCTAGGCTTAAATTCTAATAAGCGGTGTTTCTTATTATATCTATCCTTTATAACGGCTTAAGTATAGGCGATAGCTAACTTAGCTTCTTTTTATAAGACCTCTCGGTTTTATAAGTATAAGTAGTTACTTAAGAACCGGAGGCTATTATTTATTCTTATCTTTATAATAAGCTTACTAAAGGCCGCGTAAATTACTAAGGAGAACGAATTATTAAGGTTAAACTAAAAGGCAACTAGCGTATTAGTTTAGTATAGGTCTAGGAAATCGGCGGTAAAGAATCGTAGCGCGATTTTTATAGTTTAGTTTCGCCTTTCCGATAAGCTATTAGTTTAAAGGTGCTAAGCGGTAGATATAAAAAGCTTCGATCTAAAAGCTTGCTATAAGGTCCGCTAAAATGCTAAGGTAAACTTTATATCTTAGTCGGAGATTATCCCCTTTAAAATCCTTTAGTTAGCGCGGAGTAGTTCGGTATATAACGCTTATACTTAATCTTCCGCTATAAACTAGTCGTTGCTTAAGATAAGGAGATATATTTTTAAGAATTTATTAATTATAGTTAGTAAGGTATTAAAGAAGTTCCTTATAAGATCTTTTTATAGGGATTATTCGGCTTAAACTACTAAGAGCCCGGTAATAAAATCTATCGCTATTATATAGTATAAAACCGGCGGGCTTTAAATCGGGATAAGCTACCTTAGCGTCTTACCTTAGTTAGTTTAATTATAGTAATAAGTATCGTAGCTATTTATAACCTCGTCTATATATCTACTAAGCTATAAGATTAAGAAGCTTTTAAATAGGTCTTACTATATATAGGTACGGCTAGTATAAAAGTATTTAGTATAGGCGTCTTCGACGATCTCCTTAGCGTAAGTCTTAAGGATATATAGTCTCCTACGTTTATCGTTCTCCGTAAAGTATAGCAACCCTTATAACTAAAAGAATAAGAGTCCGGGGACCCTATCTTTATCGCTAAGCTACGCTATAATTTTTACTTACTATATATCTTCTATATATCTATCGATTATTTTCTAGCGGAGCGGCAATTCGATTAATACTTCCGCGTAAAGGAACACGTAGTCCGTTATCTTATCTTCTTAAATACGTTTTAATTCCCTTTCTTAGTTTAAGGATACCGGCTTATCGTCTTAGTGCGGTAGACGTAAAAGCGCGTCCGGCACAACGTTTTTAACGCTTAAGATATAGCATACCTTAAGCGGGAATTAGCTTAAGTATTAAGACGCGAGGACTAGCTTATCGTTAGATTTTATACTAGTAGAGAATAAGGATTTCTAGTATACGATTCCGTAAGTGCTTATATAGTTAGTAAAGACGACTACTTATAGTATTCTTATAGATAGTACTATAGTATATAGCTTATGTATTGCTTATACTAAACCGGCTACTTTAAGTTCCGTAAGCTAGTATTAAGGTTCTCCGCCTTAAAGGGCGCGGCTTAAGTAAACGATAAGCTAAACCTTAGTTTAAGCTAGTAGCGTCTTTTTATCCTATTCCGTGCCTTCTTTTAAGTAAAACGCTATAGCCGCTACTCCGTATTCTTAGGATATATCGATTTAGATAAATAGTTATTAAGCGGGGTCGAAGTAGTAAATTATCTAAAGCTTAGTAAGTTTCTTAGTTAGAATCGCGAAGGCCTCTTCCTCTTCCGGAGTAGGCTAAAAAGCGGCTTTCGCGGCGTATTAAGCCCGTCTTTAGCCCCTTAAAGGGACTCTATCTTCCTATCCTACTTAAAGTAGCTTTATCTTTTGTTTTTATAAGATATCAATTTCCTTAGCGAAATACGGGACTATATAGCGTAGCTACTTAGTAAGGCCGATCTATTTCTTAAGCTATTAAAGGTTCTTTAAGAACGCGATATCCCTTAAGGCTTACACGCGTTCGTTTATATTTATTAAGCTAATAGCGTCTATTTTAAATCCGAGGAGCTATATAGATAGGTACGCTAAGAAGGACTTTAGTCCGGATAAGGTAATATTATAGTCGTAAAAGGCGCGGAATACGGCTTTTAGATATTAAAGGTATTCTTTAGCTATATTAAAGCAAATAATAATATTATCGATATAGGCCGCCGCGTATTCTTAGTATTTACGGAGGACGTTATCGATAAACCTTTAAACGTGTGCTAAGGAGTTCTTAAAGCCTATAAGTATTACTAATAATCTTTTTAGCCCGCGATAGCTTATAACTATAAACCTTTCTTAATAGTCTTAATAAACTAAGAACTAGTAGAAAAACGATTATACGTTTACTATATTAATAAACTTCTTTCCTTAAAGGCGTTTAATTATATCGCTTTAAAAGGGCATTAAGTAAGCGTTTAAGGTAATAATAGCGTTAATCCCCTATAAGTCTACGATTACTTATCCCTTTTCCTTTTTATTTACTATCTTTTATACTATAAATACCGGCGCCGTAAACGGGGTTAGCTTATAGACTTATTTTAATCGGCCTTACGCGGTTAGCTAGCTAAATATCGTATTTACTACCTTCTTATCTTTATCGCTTAATAAGTATAATCTTAATACGACTTATTAGTATTGCTATCCTTTTACTAAAGGGATATATATATATTTAGATTTATTTATATATACTACTCCTTCGTCCTTTTAAAGGCGGGGAAACGATTAAAGGATATCTTAAACTTTTAATGCGTATTTTAAGTCTTTAGTATAGATCTAAACGCCCTCGTTAGTAGTAAGTTTAGGTAGGTCCTTAGTTCGGCCGATTCTAAGTTTATAGTTTATAGTAAGATCTTTTTATAAGAAGTCCTTAGCGGGGTCTATTTTATTTAGATTTTCTATAAGGGCTTCCGCTAAAGGAGCTATAGTATTAACCTCCTTATATAGCTAAAACTGCTTATTAAGGTCTATAATTATCCTTACCTTTTAGCCTTAGCAGAGTACTAGTAGTTCCTTAAAATAGTTTATCGCTATAAAGCTCTTATAATCTTATATTATTGTCCGGGCGAGCTTAAGGTTATCGGGGAAAAATATTATATTACGCCCCGATAGCGGCGCCTAGACCTATATAAGTAAGGCGTAGCTAGAACTAGCTAGAATCGTCGTAGTAACTAAGTAAATCACCTATCTATATATTGCTAGTCTTAACTAAACTATCTTAACTTTAGCTTTAATCCCTTTATAGGCCTTAATCTATAAGACCGATATAGAGTTAATAAGGTCCCCTTAGTAAGGAACTAAAAAGTCTTAGCTAAGCAATATATTAGCTGCTAAGCGTTTTACTATCTAAGCGCCGATCCTTACCTTTACGATTATAAGGCTACCGTTTAGCCTTCTTAGTATATAAGCGGTAAATTCCGCCTATTTAATAGTAGCTATCTTTCTTATACCTTAAATAGGAATTCGTTAAGAGGAGTTTATAGTTATATCTTAAAAGGTCTTTACTAAGTCGGCTTAGATAAGGCTTTAGTCTGCCTCGGTATCTGTATAGGCTTTAATACTTATCCTAGGCCCTTCTTTTCTATAAACTAGTAAGCGTATATAGGTAAATCGTAACGGCTTATCGGGGTTTAATAGCTAGATATTAAGGGAAGCCTTAACTATCTAAACGTTTTATAGCTTTCGAATAACTACTTACTATACTAAGCTACGTCTTTATATAGCAACGTCGCGGTTAAGGTTAAGGGGGTGTTTATCTTTAATATATTAGTAGAGCTTATTCTTTAAGGGGAATACTTCGCCGTAAAATCCGCACGCTTTATTAGCCTCCTATATTAAGTCTGCTATAGTATAGATTACGGTTTCCTTTAAGCTCTTATCGGTATCCGATTAAGCTCCTTTTATATTATACTCTTTATCCCTTAAATAGTTATTCGTTTTTACTATAGTACCTTCCTTAATCGCGGGGTATGCCTATTTTAGCTTTAGTGTTAGCGAGTATATAGTTTTAAAGGTCCTTTCTCTTTTTAGCTAGAGGACCTTAACTCGTGTTCTTAGCTATTCAGGCGGGTTTCTTCCTTAACTTAGCGAGCGCTATAAGGTCTAAGGTATATCCGCCTTTATTAAGCGGTTAAAAAACGTAACCTTTAATCCCGGCGAGCCTTTAATAAATAGCTAAGGCGTCCCGGACTATCCTTTAAGTATATACGGGGTATAGCTAGTCGGCCCTCGCTTTTTTATAAGTTAGACTTATTTCTTTCGCGC
>JAPEBW010002624.1:0-10654 GCA_027405785.1 Ophiocordyceps robertsii | reverse complement strand
TATATCGCGTTCTAAAGGCTATTTTAAATTTATCTCCTTCTTTAATGCGTATTTAGCTATAAGCAGATTTTAGGTTAACCTTAGTATACTACTACTTATTAGCTAATCTATCTCTTATCTTACTTATAAAAGGTAATAAAGTCCGGTCCTTTATTATATCGTTATTTATCTCTTTAAAATCGATATAAAGTCGAGTTTTTTCTTTATCTTTACTATTCTTCGGAGTAAATAATATAGGAGCTTTCTATTTTAATTTAGACTTTTTAATATAACCTTTTCGTAGGCTTTTATCGATATATTCTTTTAATAACTTTAAATACTTCTTATTTAAGTTATATATCTTATAGAATCTAAGCTTAGAGCCTTCTTTTAACTTAATTTCGTAATCCTAACTACTGCGTAGTAGTAGTCTATCTTCGGGTAGCGGCGTAAATATATTAAAATATCTCTTTAGTATATTTCTAAGTATTTTTAAATAACGATCCTTAAAGTGTTTTAAGTTAATAGTACCTTTTAAACGTCTTATATACTATATTCGCTTTTTAAGGTGCTTTAAATTAATAGTACCTTCCGAATATTATAAGCTCTTTTTATATATCTTATTCTTAATCTTTCTCTTATTCCGTTTCTTCTTAATCTTATCTTTTTACTTAAGGTATTGCTGCTTAATATTCTTTAAGATTTCTAATAGATTTTCTCTTAATAAATTATAAGTAGCTTTATAATTATCTCCGGGGCTTTTAGTTTTTTTATTAAGGTTCGGCGTCGTTTTCGCTTATATTATACTAGTCGTAGTCGTATTATCTTTAGTCGTATTAGTTGTCTTATCGTCTTTCGTTGCGATATTTATTAATACGATATTTATATTTATATAGGAAGCTTTATTATCCTTATCGTTGCTATTCCTTATATAGTTATCGTTAAGTATTGCTATATTTAAATTATTTCAAGGTTTCGTTCTAGGTTCGTTCTTTATTAAACTATAAAGCGGGATATTTAAAGTATTATCTTTAAACCTTAAAAGGCCTTTATCTTAATCTATTATAAGATTATATTTTTATAAAAAGAGTAGTCTTAATATAATATTATAGCTAATAGCTAAGACATCGAAGGAATCTTTAAAGTTATAAATCCCGATCGTATACTTAAGAGGATTAGTCTTTAGTA
The DNA here is from genome assembly GCA_027405785.1 of Ophiocordyceps robertsii. Classification (NCBI taxonomy): domain Eukaryota; kingdom Fungi; phylum Ascomycota; class Sordariomycetes; order Hypocreales; family Ophiocordycipitaceae; genus Ophiocordyceps; species Ophiocordyceps robertsii. The sequence goes on along the minus strand of JAPEBW010002624.1, from coordinate 9,487 downwards.
TAATCTTACCGTTATTATACTTAAAAGGTAATCCTTTTACTAAAAGAAGTATATAAGGCTTATCTTTTTTTTTATAACGTAATTTTAGACGATTTACCGTTATAAGGGAAATATAGCTACTTATCGCACCGCAATCTACTAATATATTAAGGCGATGTCTTCTTAATTCTAATAAAAAGGTTATTTTTATACTTTAAGAATTATTATTTAACGTAAGTAAGTTCTATTTACTAAGAAATAGCCTTATTATTCTTAGGCTTATTAGTTTTTTACCTCGTTTACCGACTTTTTAGTAAATCTTAATTCTTTTTGCGGAACTAGTTTATTTAAGTAACTAAGCTCTTTATAAGCTTTAAAAACTAAATTCTTATTAGCTTTATAGTTCTTAACTGCTTTACTAATAATATTAACACCTTTAATACGATTAATTTCTCTTTATCGTTTTTAGTCGTTAAGCTCTTATTGCTTAACTTCTAGCTAATTCTTAAGCATTTTATTTAAGAATTCTTTTGCTCGTAGTAGTATTTTTAAATTATAATTCTTATTACGAAGATTATAATTAGTCTCGAAATACTTACTATATCGTTTAAACATATCTTTAATAGCTAAGTTAAGGAACGTTATATCCTCCTTAAATTAAGATCGTCTTTATCTTTAATTAGATTAATAATATATATAAAAAGAGATATATAATCTTCCTTTAGCTTAATAATCTTATTCGTTAAAGCTAAGTTACTATCTTAAAGGTTTTCGATAGTCGTTTCGTTATACTACTTAAAAAGTAAAAGTTATTTAATTTTAAGTCGATTATCGATATTTTCTTATAAAAGTTCCTTTTTATTAGCTTTAATATCCTCCTTAAGGTTTTCTATAAAACCCTTAGTATTAATAGTAAGTTCTTTAGTTATTATAGCAGGTTTATTATAAGTCTTCCTTAATTTAAAAAACTAGCTACTTCTTTACTTATCTAAAAGGTATATAAGGCAGTTATTATCGTAGTATTTAGTTTAAGAAAGCTACTTATACGCCCTATCCTTAATAGTAATTACTATATTAAGATATTCTATAAAAGGAGCGTAAGGCCCGTCGTTATCCTTTTTCTTAAAAGAGGGCTCGTTGTTTATTTCTTATAATTTAAAGTCTTTAAGATTATAGCTATTATCTTCCGTATTTAAAGGTATAACGTTCGTATTAAAATAAAGAGCGTTTTCGTCGTCTTTATTAATAGTCTATAAGGAAGTTCCGTGCTAATAATTATCCTTAGTCTTAAAAGCATTTCTTTACTAGCTATTTAGGCTTTTAGCTTTTAATTTAATCTTAAGTTCTTCTTTATAAAGACCCTTTATAGGCGAACTAGTCTTAAACGGACTAAGGGTTAGCATAATAAGCTATATATCGATATTAGTATCCTTAGTTAAAGGTAGTAGTAATATATATCGCGGATTATAAGCTAAGAGGGCATTATTCTTATAAATAGGTATATTCCTTCCCTTAAAGGAATTCCTCTTCTTAATATAATCTCTTATAATATAGCCTTCTTTTATATAATTAAGGCATTGAATAGCTTTTTTAGCAGGCTTTAGCTAGCTTGCTTTAAAAGTATTTAGGTTTATTGCGTTATAACTTAAGTCGCGGTTTTGCTTTTTATTATTTTTCTTAATAACCCCGCTAAGAGTTAAACGGTGTTTTCTTTACTGCCGGCGTTTATACTGCTTATTATCTATCCGGACCGCTAGATTAATATAGTTTAATAGCGTCTTTAGCCTATCTAAGCGGTAAATTTCGTCTTTAACTTTTTCTTTTAGTCTTTTATAAAACGTAGCTATAAGGGCATCGTCCTTTTATTTTAGCTTAAAAGTTATTTATCGGAATCGAACTATATAAGCTAATAAAGACGTAACTTACTTAAAGCTTCTTAATTTATACTTTGCTAATCGTTGCTTGTTTATAATTTTAAACGTTCTTTATAAAGCTTCTTCGAAGTTATCGAAATTTTTAAAAATATTCCTTATTTTAAAATTCCTATCTTAAAGACTATTATCTATATAGTCCTTAAAAATCGGTTCGAACTATATTATAGCTAGGCCTTATAAGCAACTAAATATAAGTATAACTTTTACTACTTCTTAATTTATTATAGTAAGGTAAAATTAAAAATTAGCTTTAAAAGAGGTAATAAACTCTTTAGCTTAGCTAATTCTTTAATATAAAGTTTAAAAGCCTTAATCTTTAAAATAAAACTACTATTTATAAAACTTATAAGGGGGTAAGAAAGTTCTAACTACCTTAAACTAGCTTATAGCTAACTAGTTAGCTATAGTATTATAAAAGCAGATATTTCTTATTATAAAATCTAAACGGCCACGCTTAAACTCCTTACTTTACTCTTAAGGAAGCTTTATAAAACCCCGCGACGGGAACGCTTAAAGCACGCACTATAAAGGCTCGCTTAAAGAGATATAACGAATATTACTAATCGGACCCCGCTAAGGTTTCTAGGATATAACTATAAATAGTTAAGAGCTTACTTAACTATAGTTTATAATATATTTAACTATAAGAGATACTATAAAAACTATTAAGCGGATTTTACCGGTATCTTTAAGGGATTTTTAAGGATTTCCGCGGGATATCTTAACTATAGTTCGACCCGTTTTTAACTATAAAAGCACCCCGGAAGATATAGGATAAACCTTACCGCGATTTTTAAGGGATATCTAAGGATATTTAAGGGATTTCCTTAACTATAGTCTATAGTATTTTTAACCGGGCTTATACTTAGTTTATTAAGCGATTTTATAAGGATATTTATAGTTTACTTTACGTACTATGGATAATATAGTTAAAGATCCTTAAAATTAGCTTAAAGAACTAAGTATAAAGTAGCTAGCTATACCTTTAAGAAATAGATAAGCTTTTTATTATTTTTAAACCTTTATATACGTTTATATATAGTAATTAATTTATTATACTAGCCCGACTAGCGGTAATTAGTTTATAGTACTAGCCCCGACTAGTAGTAATTAGTTTATAGTATTAGCCTTAACTAGCGGTAATTAGTCTGCGCCTTATCCCTTTATTCTTATACTATAAAGCGTAGTAAATAATAGCAATTCCTACCTATTTAAATAGAAATCCCTTAAATATCCGCTAAGCTAAGAGCGATTATATCGCACGATTAAGTACTTATCTTATAAGAAGTTAAATACTAAACGATATTTTCTTTAGTAAGAAGCTCTTATTAGCCTTTAAGTTTAACCTTAATAATAAGCACCTCTTCTTTAACGCGCTTATAATAAAACTCCGAGATAAGTAGGCTATAAAAGCGGAAGAGGCTATAGCTTACTAAGTATACCGGTTTAATAATCTCCTTTACCCCTTTTTAAGGTACTATACTGCGATAGCTTATAAAGCTAAATAAGACGTAAAATAAGTCCCGCTTAGCTAAGCTAAGACTACTACCCTTTAAAAGGCAATCTGCTTTTAAAATACTAACGAAGGATAGACTATAAAATAATAGAATTTATATAACTAAGTAAACTAAATTCGGTATTACTTAAATAGATTAATTATCCTTTAAATAGAAAAAGTAAGGACGAGCTAACCTTAAAACTATCCGGCTCCCCGCCCGCTAAATACCCTTTAAATTAAGCTTATAATAAAGTTACTCTTTCCTTAAGACGATAAGCTTAGCGGATATTTTTATCGCGTACTATTAATAAAGTTTAGCTTAAAGGCCTTAACCGGAAATCTACCTTAAAGGATACTTAGTAGTTTCTTAGTTTAGTATTACCGTTTAGCCTTATTTACTATAGCTATACTAACTAAAGCATTTTCGGGACTTTTAATTAATAAAAACGAGCTTTTTATACCGGGGGCCTTATAGCGCACTAGATTCTAAGATATATATAAAATAAAAAGTTAAGCGCTTAGCGAGAGTATTAAGACTAAGACCTTAATAATAAGCAATAAGGACGCGGTAAGCGATACCCTTAGCGGGCTAAACTTATCTATACTAAGCGTATAGATACTAAGACTAAATATAGCTTTAAGCCCTTTAGTAAAAATAGTAGTAATATTAAATAAATAATTCCTTAGTCTCTTTTAAGCACTAAAAAAAGAAGACGCGCTTACTAAGCCTTAAGAAAAACCTTAACTATAAGCTAAGGACGTAAGGAGATTTAACTTATTAAGACTTTAAAAAGTATCCTTTAATAAAGTTTAAGAAGACGATAAAGCTAGTACGTTCCGAGGAGTTAACCGTTTTATTAACTTTATCCGCCGAAATGCTAGTAAAGGCGAGGCCTATATAAATAAATTAGCTATCTAACTACCCTCCTTCCTTTAAGGAAGTGCGGCGGAATAGTATTTTAAGGACCTCTTAAAACTATAATAAGAAGAACTTAGTAAGCTTAGCGTTAAACTAAGCTAATAGATATCCGCCTTATAAAAACGGTTCGGAATCTACTTAAATATAGCGATATAAATACTTAATAAAGAGTACTTTACTATTAAAAATATAGTAGTAAGATCTAACTTTAAGTCTTAGATATTACGCTTATAATATAAAGCTAAGGCCGCGCTTTACTAGCCGGACTACTTAATTATAGTAATTTACTAAAAGCTAAATATCTACTTATAAGAATCCTTATAATACTTAGTAAAGAACGAGGATATTAATAGATAGATTAATAAATATAAGGAAATTCTTCCTTAGCTATAAGTTAAATATACTTAAGGATCTTAAAAGCACTTACTAGCGTAAAAGAAATAGGTTTAACCTATAAAAAGGCGAGGGCCGACTAGCTATACCCTATACGTACTTAAAGGATAGTCCGGGACGCCTTAGCTATCTATTAAAGGCTCGCCGGGACTAAGGGTTACGTTTTTAAACCGCTTAGTAAAAGCGGATATACCTTAGACTTTATAGCGCTCGCTAAGTTAAGAAAGAAACCCGCTTAAATAGCTAAGAATATAAGTTAAGGTCTTTTAACTAAAAAAAGAAAGGACCTTTAAAACTATATACTCGCTAACGCTAAAGCTAAAACGGGCATACCCCGCGACTAAGGAAGGTACTATAGTAAAAACTAACGATTATTTAAAGGATAAAAAGTATAATATAAAAAGAGCTTAATTAAATACCGATAAGAGCTTAAAGGAAACCGCAATCTATACTATAGTAAACTTAGTATAGGAGGCCGATAAAGCGTATAGATTTTATAGTAAAGCATTCCCCTTAAAGAATAAGCTTTATTAATATATTAAAGATAAACACCCCCTTAACCTTAACCGCGATATTGCTATATAAAGACGTAGCTTAGTATAGTAAGTAGTTATTTAAAAGCTATAAAACGTTTAGATAGTTAAGGCTTCCTTTAACGTTTAGTTATTAAACCTTAATAGGCCGTTACGATTTACCTATATATACTTACTAGTTTACGGAAAAGAAAGGCCTAAGATAAGTATTAAAGCTTATATAGATACTAAGGTAAACTAAAGCCTTATTTAAGCCGACTTAGTAAAGACCTTTTAAGATATAACTATAAACTCTTTATAACGAATTCCTATTTAAAAAGTAAGAAGGATAGTTACTATTAAATAAGCGGAATTTACCGCTTATATACTAAGAAGGCTAAACGGCAGCCTCGCGGTTATAAAAGTAAGAATCGGCGCTTAGATAGTAAAACGCTTAGCGGCTAATATATTACTTAGCTAAGACTTTTTAGTTCCTTATTAAGGGGACCTTATTAACTTTACGTTAGTCTTATAAATCGGGGCTTATAAAAAGATTAAAGCCGAAGTTAAGATAGTCTAGCTAAGACTAGCGATACGTAGATAGGTAATTTACTTAGTTACTATAACGATTTTAGCTAGTTTTAGCTACGCCTTACCCGTATAGGTCCGGGCGCCGCTATTAAGGCGTAATATAATATTTTTCCTTAATAACCCTAAGCTCGCCCGGATAATAATATAGGATTATAAGAGCTTTATAGCGATAAACTATTTTAAGGAACTATTAGTACTCCGCTAAGGCTAAAAGGTAAGGATAATTATAAACCTTAATAAGCAGTTTTAGCTATATAAGGAGGTTAACGCTACGGCTCTCTTAGCGGAAGCCTTTATAGAAAATCTAAATAGAATAAACCTTATTAAGGACTTTTTATAAAAGGATCTTACTATAAACTATAAACTTAAAATTAACCGAACTAAGAACTTACTTAAACTTACTACCGATAAGGGCGTTTAGATCTATGCTAAAGACTTAAAATACGTATTAAAAGTCTAAGATATCCTTTAATCGTTTCCCCGCTTTTAAAAGAACAAAGAAGTAGTATATATAAATAAATCCGAATATATATAGATTCCTTTAATAAAAGGATAGCAATACTAATAAGTCGTATTAAGATTATACTTATTAAGCGATAAAGATAAGAAGGTAGTAGATATAATATTCGGCTAGCTAACTATATAAGGCCGATTAAAACGAGTTTACGGGCTAACCCTATTCGCGGCGCCGGTATTCGTAGTATAAAAGATAGTAAACGGAAAGGAAAAGGGATAAGTAGTTATAGACTTATAAGGGATTAACGCTATTACTACTTTAAACGCTTACTTAATGCCCCTTTAAAGCGATATAATTAAACGCCTTTAAGGAAAGAAGTTTATTAATACGGTAAATATATAATCGTTTTTTTACTAGTTCTTAGTTTACTAAGACTACTAAAAAAGGTTTATAGTTATAAGCTATTATAAGTTAAAAAGATTATTAGTAATACTTATAGGCTTTAAGAACTCCCCGGTATACGTTTAAAAGTTTATTAACAACGTCCTTTATAGATATTAAAAATACGCGGCGGCCTATATTAACGATATTATTATTTACTCCGATATAGCTAAAAAACACCTTTAATATCTAAAAGCTATATTCCGCGCCTTCTATAACTATAATATTACCTTATCCGGACTAAAGTCCTTCTTAGCGTACTTATCTATATAGCTCCTTAGATTTAAGGTAGATACTATCGGCTTAATAAATATAGATAAACGCGTATAAACCTTAAAGGATATTGCGTTTTTAAAGAACTTTTAATAGCTTAAGAAATAGATTAGCCTTACTAAGTAGCTACGCTATATAGTCCCGTATTTCGCTAAGAAAGTTAACGTCTTATAAAAACGAAAAATAGAGCTGCTTTAAGTAAGATAAGAAGACGGAGTCCTTTTAAAGGGCTAAGGACGGGCTTAATACGCCGCGAAAGCCGCTTTTTAGCTTACTTTAAAAGAAAAATAGGCCTTCGCGATTTTAACTAAAAAACTTACTAAGCCTTAAACAATTTACTACTTTAACCTCGCTTAATAACTATTTATCTAGATCGATATATCCTAAGAATACGGAGTAGCGGCTATAGCTTTTTACTTAAAAAAAGGTATAGAATAAGATAAAAAGACGCTACTAGCCTAAACTAAGGTCTAGCTTATTATTTACTTAAGCCGCGCCTTTTAAAGCGGAGAACCTTAATACTAGCTTACGGAACTTAAAGTAGCTAGTTTAGTATAAGTAGTATATAAGCTACGCACTATAGTACTATTTATAAAAACACTATAAGTAGTTATCTTTACTAATTATATAAGTACTTATAAAATCGAATACTAAAAATCCTTATTCTCTATTAGTATAAAATCTAACGATAAGCTAGTCCTCGCGTCTTAATACTTAAGCTAATTCCCGCTTAAGGTATACTATATCTTAAGTATTAAAAACGTTATGCCGGACGCGCTCTTACGTTTACCGTACTAAGATAATAGGCTAGTATCCTTAAACTAAGAAGGGGAATTAAAACGTATTTAAGAAGATAAGATAATAGACCGCGTATTCCTCTATATAAAAGCATTAATTAAATTACCGCTCCGCTAGAAAATAATCGATAGATATATAAAAGATATATAGTAAGTAAAAATCATAGTATAGCTTAGCGATAAGAACGGGGTCCCCGGACTCTTATTCCTTTAGTTATAAAGGTTACTATACTTTACGGAGAACGACGGATATAGGAGACTATATATCCTTAAGACTTATACTAAGGAGATCGTTAAAGATGCTTACGCTAAATACTTTTATACCGGCCGTACCTATATATAGTAAGACTTATTTAAAAGCTTCTTAATCTTATAGCTTAGTAAATATATAAATAAGGTTATAAACGGCTATAATACTTACTACTATAACTAAACTAATTAAGGTAAGACGCTAAGGTAGCTTATTTTAATTTAAAGCCTGCCGGTTTTATACTATATAATAGCAATAGACTTTATTACTAAGCTCTTAGTAGTCTAAGCTAAATAATCCTTATAAAAAGATCTTATAAGGAACTTCTTTAATACCTTACTAACTATAACTAATAAATTCTTAAAAATATATCTCCTTATTTTAAGCAACGACTAGTTTATAGCGGAAGGCTAAGTATAAGCATAATATACTAAACTACTCCGCGCTAATTAAGGGATTCCGAAGGGGATAATTTTTAATTAAGATATAAAGTTTACCTTAGCATTTTAGCGGACCTTATAGTAAGCCTTTAAATTAAAGCTTTTTATATTTACTGCTTAGCACTTTTAAACTAACGGCTTATTAAAAAAGCAAAACTAAACTATAGAAATCGCGCTACGATTCTTTACCGCCGATTTCCTAGACTTACGCTAGACCGATATACTAATCGCCCTTTAGTTTAGCCTTAATAATTACTTTTTCTTAGTAATTTACGCGGCTTTTAATAAGCTTATTATAAAAATAAGAATAAATAACGGCCTCCGGTTCTTAAGTAACTACTTATACTTATAAAACTAAGAAGTCTTATAAGAAAAAGCTAAGTTAGCTATCGCCTATACTTAAGCTATTATAAAGGATAAATATAATAAAAAACACCGCCTACTAAAATTTAAGCTTAGCGATTAAGTTTAGCTATAGCTTAGTAAAGGCTACTATATTATAGACGGTAAACTAATAAAGCTTTAAGAAAGACACACTAAGCCGTTTAAAGTTACCGCTAAAGTAAGATAGCTTATATACTAGTTAAATATAAAAAGGTCTTTTAATATTTATCCGGTTATTTTAATAGCATAACTACGCTTAGCGGATAAGCTAGCTATATACTTAAGACTAGTTTAAGATAAAAGGATACCTTACTTAAATAAATAAGAAGTAAAATAAATCTTATAAAGCTATATAATAAAAAAAGGCGGCGGAAAGCTAAGGAAGGAGTTCCTTATAGCTTAAAAAGGCTAGCTAAGTAGCTATAACTTATAAGTAAATAAAAAAGCAGTCTTCTTACTAAAGATCGTAAAAGCCTTTAAAAAAGCATAAGAGGAGTTAGCTACTTAAGTAGTTTAAATAAAAGTATAACGCGCGGCTTTTATAACTTAATACGAAACTTTTTAACTAAGAGAATTAAGCGGTTAAGCTTAAGCATAAGACTTAAAAGCTACTATAAGT
>JAPEBW010002623.1:0-10654 GCA_027405785.1 Ophiocordyceps robertsii | reverse complement strand
CAGGCACGTCGCGGGGCCCCAGGTTGCGTGGCAGGTATGTACAGTGGCAGGCATGTGCAGCGGCCGGACATGGTTATTTTCCTTTTCGCCCTGACACGGCGCAGATGTCTGTCGTGTCCTCTGATTCCCCCGATGGGGCCGTTGGGGGGGCGCCGCCGGGGATCGCAAGCTATTCTTGTCAAGCTCGGCCTCTGCTCACACCAAGCCTCGAGTGCAGTCAAGGTCGGCGATCATCGGGCGAAGGGTAGATGGACGGCTACGGGACGCCACTGCCCGCCACTGCCCCGGGAGCGAGGGGACGATTGCGGTGACGGGCCCGCGACGGGCCGGCCTATGCTAGCAGGATGGAGACGTGGACACTCCCGTCTTGAGTCACCATTTTGGTTGGGGCACACAGGCCGAGGTTGACGAGGCCTCCTTTTGCGTACCTGCATGGCCGGAGTACTTGGGGCGAGACGGCGGCCACCTTTTTGTTTCCTTTTACTTGACGCGCTTGGGTAAAAGACTGCAAAACGAGATACAGTAGGTAGCGAGTGGCGTGTTTCAGATGCCAGGTACGAAGAAAACAAGAGGCCCTCGCCGGAACGCCGTGCTTCTTCTTCCCCGGACCCAAAAACAAGCCCGGCCATTGGTAGCGCGTCCCGACAAAGGTCGGCATAGTAAAGCAGTGAGGACTGGAACACGGCCAAATGCCACACGCCCTCCCCTTTTTGCTTGCTTTTGGCCCCAAACAGAACGCACGGGAAAAGGGGCGTGGGGGTGGAACGGAACCCGACTATTCTTCTCTGATATTTAAGAGAGAGAGAGAGAGGAAATGACCGAGTTGCTCGCCGCTATCACCTGTCACAATGCGACGGGTTGCTTTATGGTGCGTGCGCGCGCGTGTGTGTGCGCATTTGAAAGACGCCACGACACGCCGTCCGATGTCTGCCGCCAGCCACCTTTGTGCGAGAGACTACGAATACAGAGTAATAGACAGGAACCAAGCATGCTCGAAGCCTCGCAGTCACGGGCTGGGGCGTGTGCCATCATCATCGACGGGTTCGGTGAGCAGATGAAAGGCACCGACGCGTGCGAGGGCGACCCAAGAGGAAGCCCAAGCCGGATTGGAGGGCCGGTGCGGGCCAAAGCTCAGAGAGCTCCAAGGAATCAGAGTCAAAGAAGACACAAATGTCGTCACTGTCGGTCCTCGGTTGCAGGAATTAGGGGGGGAGGTGCGGCGAAAAGGGTGTGAGAGACGGGAAGAAATGGCAGACGAGAAATAATTCTTATTTTACATACTCTGTACATACGAGAGGTATGCGGGGGAGGAGAGGTGCTCAGATCCCCCAGATAAGCGAGCGTCTTTTTTCCCCACGGCCGGGCCTTGGCTGGCTGAGGTGACACGGCCGGGGGAGGCTGGAGACGAGACAAAGGATGGGCGAGGAAAAGAGGGAGAGGAGGGTGTGAGGGTATGCACGCATGTGTCCATGTACGCTCGAGCAGTCGAGGGCGAGCCAAGGCAAGGGAGAGGTGGACGAAGCTGTCCTTTGAGAAGAGCCCCCACGGACGAGGAAAAAACATTCATTTGTTTGGTGATTGTGCATTATTGTTCCCTTGCTTGGTCACGCGGGATGGGAAATGGGGAGAAAGGGGGCAGGCAGGCAACAAAGGCCTCTTTAACAAACTCAATGCGCGAAAGACTGGAGAGGCGGAAGAGAGAGCCGGCCTCGGTACCCCCGCCCGTCTTTGTCCGGCCGATTGTCTCCGGTCCAACGGCGGGGTTGAAAGGCGGGGGAGGCGTCGGTCACTTGACGAGCGCCCGGTGTTTTTTTGTCGCGGCTTGGAGGAAGACACAGGCTGGCACGCAACGGCGCGCGCGAGCTGTTGGTTATGTGTGTGCGTGTGCGTGCGTGCGTGCGTGGGCGCGTGCGTGTGTGCGTGCGTGTGTGTATGTGTGTGTTCGGAATCGACCGACCGACCTTTGCCCAGCTTCCTTCGAGCAAAAGGTCCGTCTGACGGCGCATGTACGTTCAGTATGTACAAGGTGAAACGTGTGTAATGGAACCGAAGGCATTGCGCCGCATGACGGTTGGCCAGACGGGACCAACGCATAAACGGCCTGGCCTCGACCAGAGCCCCCACGCGTGACGGACCAAGAAGGAGAACCCTGAAGAGTGCAATCCTTCCTGCCCAACTGATGACTGACAGGACCCCCGAGGCAGAAAGGGGGCTGTCGGTGGAAGAAAGGGACGACGAGGCAGTCACGCGGCACACGTCCTCTCGGTCGCGGATCCAGACGGGCGGACCCTGCATGCGCTTACGTGTGTCTATCCTCCCGTGTAGCAGCACTCTGTAGCAGCAGCAGACGCAGTCACGAGGAGACGCCGTCATTCCGGTGGCCTCGCCGGGGTTCCGCCCGCCTACGGAGCCGGGGCCCCGACGGCGGCAACGGCGAGGGCGCCGCTCCCATGGTTGCCTCGTGCACACATGTATGTACACACATGCATGTACAAAAGCGCGCCCGTGGGGAAACGCACGACTTTGACCTCGACGAGTGACCCGGGTGTTCTCGCGCCACACGTCTGCACATACAGAGTACATTGCCGGTATTCGTACAATGTGCGGCTTCGGACTGCCCGGCCGCCTGGCTGGCTGGCTGGCCGACCTCACTGGACGGCTCTACGAATATATTGGCTGACTGCTACGGTGCGACCAGGCCTGCACGGGTACAGGATGCCATCCATATATGTCAGTTGCCGCGTGTACGAACGTGTACAGTTTGGACCGTGACGGATGAACGGACGATTGGTGTTTTACGCTATAAATCACTTGATATATCAAGGTTCATGTGGTCTAGTCCTGGTATGGAAGCTCGGTGTTGAGCTCCCGAGGCGACAGTTTTGGCCCCCCCTTGGAGGTGGAGCGGCGGCGAGGTACCGAGGGACGGTTGATCAAGTATTTGATGGCGGCGATGGAGCCGTAGCCGGCCTCATGGCCTCAGTCCGGGCGGTGCGCCGAACAAACGGGTCATTAACCTTTACCCGGCGTCTCGCCCGGCGCAGCAGCAGAGCCGGACCCAACGTTGCACATGTGTCTTTTCGTCATGCGGACAGGCCAGGCGCAAGACCGGCCATTCCACGGCCGGTGGAAACATCCGTCTTGGCCCAGGCCCATGTATCATGTATGTACACACTTGGCGGCAATGCGGCGAGGTCTCTGCCCACGCAATACTTCTCCATAGTCCACTACGACCACGCCCGGGTTATGTCGCATCTGCTATGACATGGACTATTTGCAGTCTTCGGTGCATCTTGACAGGAACAGGAGAAGGGCCATCGTCGAGTCAGGTCGGCGGGCGTCTTGTCCATGTATAACCACTCGGCTGGGTGCACGGCATAATCCAGACCGCATCAATGCCATTGCCTCACCTCCCGCTCTGGTAAATACCAAGTATATACCTAGGTACAGTACGTACGAGGGTACAAGGTGTCCGCAAATCTAGACTCCATCCAGGCCCACGTGAAGAAAAAGTCGTCAAAGGTGGACACCGGTCGCGGCAAAGCTCCCCAGTCTTTACAATGGAGACGCCAGAAATTCCCAACCACTCTAAATGATTAATGGGAAATGGGATAAATTCAGAGAGGGAGAGAGAGAATAGAAGGCGCATGGAAATGCCCAATCTCGGTGCAATTTTCGCCATGCTCCATCCACTAATAATAGGTGGTGGAGGAATAATACAGGCGACCCGGGTGGCCGGAACTCGTCCCTCTTTTCTGTTCCACCTTGGAACAGAGTCGTGCCCGTGCTTTCGGCCCTTTCTGCCCTCGACTCAGGGTACGTGGCTGAGCCTTTTTTGTGTTGAGAAGACGAGTGCAGGCCAGCTCGTGCACCTTTACTTTGACGCTCTGTACGGATACCGAGGAGGAAAGAAGAGGAGAGCCGAAACAGCGCTGGGATGCAGTTGTGACCGGGCCGAAACGGCTGTCCGTGTCTCTGCCCCCAACCATGGCAGATATTACAGCAAGAGTTATTGTCGGCTGCGGCTGCTGCCAGGAACAGGACACTGGTTGGTCTCTCCTTCCAGGCTGCCGTCCGACGAGGAGGGCCCGACCGAAGACAGACGCCGGTACAGGGTAAGCGAGATTGCCACTTTCCCCCTCGAGTTACCTAGGCAAGTACTTTGTACTGCTGTGCACGTGAGCGCGCACTCGGCCTCCACAGCAAAGACATTGCAGGTGGCTGCTGCAGATGCTCGTCGTCGTCGGTCGGCCTGCGTCGATGGCTTCGCGACGCCCCCCCCCCCTTTGGATGCAGACGCGTGTGCCCTCGGGCGCTTCCCAAAGCATACGGAGGCCTCAGTCAACAGCTCCCCGCAGCGAGCCTGCACCCACCAAGGCTGTTCCGCCCATCTATGTTTGGGCACGCAGCCCAATGCACGACGAGGCAAGGCACCGCCATCCGCATCCCTGGATTTGCCCCCCTTTCCTCGGATGCATCAATGGATGAATGGATGGACTCGGGAAAGGAGGACGATGACGATACGTACCCGCGGCAGGAATCCTGCTGCGCGCACCATGGCTGCCACAAACGCACAAAAGCACAAAGCACAAAAGCACAAAAGCACAAAGCACAGAGCAAGCGAGATCGAGGTCATGCGCCGGCCGCGCTGAGTTGTCATACCCGTGACACTTTGCAAACGATCGCCGCCCAAGCATTGGATTGGGCACGACGGGCGGATGCAGGGCGGCCACGATTCGGATTCCTCCAGGGCCCGAGGCCGAGACGGGACCAAGTGCCCTGCCCTCCCTCCTCCCCCCCCTCCTTCTAGCCGCCGCAAGTCTGCTCAAGTGATCAGCTACGTGGCAGTTCTGAGGCTGATGCGCAATGTCTCATCGCGGGGGGCGTGTCGACGACGACCAGGGACCATGCATGCCTGCACCAGTTTGCCCGCCTCTGCTCGTACGGAGTACCGATCCGTCATCGACGAGAATGCTTTGAGCACGGCGACGGTGACGGCTTCTGCAGCACGCAAATCACCTCGTCACGCACCTCGGTATACACCCGTGACACGCGCAAGTGTGTATTATCTACAGAATTGTGCCCCAATTCGTACCTACATACGACCACCGAGTATCCGTACATCTCTGCCGAAAAGCTGTAGTGCCATGACAACAATCGTCGCGCGCAGGAAGGGGAGCCTGGCAACTCCTCTGACCGCCAACACGGACTGAGCCGACGGGCGCGGTGAGGAGCAGCTTCGAGCCCCAAGTCAGCATTTGACTGTGCGTCTGCAGCGTCCCGGCAAACAAGGACGATCCCAGGCTCTGGTGTCGGGACACATCTAGCGGCTGCCTTGCGAGGGGGCTCGACTCGATGACCAAGCCGCCATGTCGTGCAAACGAGGCCGGCTCTGCACAGGCAAACGGCATGAGCCCCGTCCGTCGTCGTCTTGTTTCCGCTGCCAACGACGGCGGATACGCATCAGTTCAAATCTCGAAGCCGCCCCCCGTGTCGACCAGAGAGCCAACCAGGGTGAGGCTTGCCCCCTTGCCGTCCCGGTTGTGGCAGTGGGAGGACGCCACGTCGCCAGCGAGAAAAGCTGCCGTCGGCCGCCTCCGGTCACTTCACCTCTTCCGGCCGAACCGTTGCGTCAAAAGCTTCCCGCCCTGCTGGATGATACTGTACAAGATGAATCGCAGCACAGCCCATGTATCTCGTACACAAAGTTGCCAACGCCGACGCCGGCTCCCCCGAGGCCCCCATAACGTCATGCCCCCGGCGCAGAGTGAGTCAGTCAAAAGGTGTTGAGCAACCGGGCAACGTGTCTGGAACATTTTCAGACGACATGGTGCGCACATGTGCCATTTGACAAGAGGAGGATTCCGTATGCCTGCCCCTCCCCTCAGTCCGGTCCTCGTGCGCCCGCTAGCCCTCGAGGCCGATGTGACGGGGCCGATCCAACTTTGGCGACTTCCAAGAGCCCGGGGCTGGCCAATGGACGCTTCACGAGCCGACATGGGCCTCCCCCCACCTTCCTGGTAGGCAGGCGAGATGCCGTTCGCGTAGCTTAAGCAAGCATATGTACGCACACCACGCGGCTGAAGGGCCGTGGCCGCCTCGGGACCCTGGTCATCCTGGACCCCTGAATGACAACCCTCCCTGAGCAAAGGGCCATTGCCGTATCAGGCACCGGTCTGGGAGACTCCTGCCCAGCTCGCAGGCACGTGAGGGTCATCCCTACGGATATGCCTGGCGCTGAACGAAAAGGAAACGAGCAAGGCGTCAGCGTGTGAGAGTGTGCGTGTGAGAATTCACATGTACATACACATGCGTGTGTCCGGTCCGGCATGTATATGTGTGCATATGTACATACATTGCGCGCCATACAAACAGGGGTGAAGCTCCATGGGCATCCTAGACGGGCTCGAGACACCGGCCTCGGCCTCGAATGATGGGACTATTCCTGGCCTGCTCTACCCACTGGCCACGAGGATATACACGGGCATGCAAGTTGTCGGCTGCCCTGGACGAGGGCCGGCGCGTGCGACGAGCACACCGAAAGGAGACAAAGCGGCGCGGCGAAGACGACAATACAAGCACCCTTGTGTCTCTCCGCCACTTCCCTGCCGCTCCGTCTTGTCCTACCGCACCCTGGCTGGCCTGTGGCCGGTCAGGCAAACGTACATACGGGCGAGTGCCTGCATGGGCGCGGCCACGGCGATACCGGTCTTGTCGAGCGGAAACGGCTTTTGTGTCTGTCTCTGGATGGCGCGAAAAGGCACTACTGCCGTGATGCGGGAGGAGCTGGGGAAGTTGTGGGGGGGGGGGAGACGGCTGGTGCAGATGATGAAATCCCCAAGTTGGGGTTCCGTCCGACGCTGCTGTGTCCTTGCTCGCAATGACAATGCATAGATTTGATCACCGCCCTTGTCGCCTTGTTCCCCTTTCTGATTCATCTTCATCTATGTTTTGCAAAGGAACCTTACACTCAAGCTTACATACACCCCCCCCCCCCCCCCCTCGCACAGCCAATGCCGTCTGTCCAGCTGCAGCGTCTGGCCTGCCTCGAGGGCGCGCGTGGGCACCGCGGACAAGGCTCAGTCAGCTCCATCGAGCACCGACGCGAGCTCCTCGTGTAACGGGCGGCCGTCCAGGGCCGTTGCTGACCTGAAGAACAGGAAGGTGACTAGGACGGAAGGACAAGGCATTCGGGACGCTGGAGAGGAGGACAATGCTCGCCAAGAACAGGCATGCCGCGGGAGATGCTGGGCTGGGGCGAAGCTTGGTGACGGCCCCTTGAATCAACAGCCAGCGCGCACCGACACCGCTCCCATGGCCGACTGAAGGTCACTTGGCCTGCGCGTTGCCGCCCTGGCCCGGCGTGCATGATGCACAGGGAAGCTGAGCGTCGCCCTCGCATTTTTATTCTTTTACACGGTTGTCCGTAGGTAAAGGGGAAGAAGCAATGGCACTCGATCGAACCTATTCTTCCTCACGGTTGCTCGTAGGTAACGGAGAAGCAACGGCACCTGAGCTTCACATTCACATGCCCGACTGCGTAGGGACCGCTGCCCACCGTCTTCATCTGGGCCAAGCCCGCCGCCCAGCCAGGTCGAGGGGGCCCTTTGGCCTTGGTCAACAAGTCGCTTTCGCGGGGACAGTGGAGGCTTGGCCTGGTGTCGCGGCCGTGTCCGCAGCCGGCCGCCGGGAATCTGGCGAGGTTTGACGTATCGGAAGCCCTACAGGCGAGGCGTGCGCGGCAAGCGTGGTCGGCGACGTGGTTGTACGGGGCGAGTCCTCGGGGTGGGTGCAGCCCCCGTGAGCCATCAAGGTATGAATCTTTCTCTCGAGGAAGCGACATGTATGAAGCTAACATGGTACCAGGGTGATTGGCTGCTACAGGGCTTCGACCATCTTGTACCGGTGGACGATGGCGATCCAGACGTTGTTGCAGATCAGCATGGTCGAGACGGGACGACGACGACGACGACGGAGGGGAACAGGCGAACAAGCACCTCCCGTTTTCCCGTCGACGCACACGATGACAGGGGCAAGAGAGTCTTGGCAGTCTCGCCATGGCGGGACCAAAGAAAGGGGTCGCAGGACTGCTGGAGCATCGACCATTCAGTGCTTGACCAGGGGGGCGGCTGGCTTCATGGGTCTAGTAGCAGGAAGGGAGGAAGTGAAGAAGGCTTGCAGGCCTCGAGCCGAAGGCTGCCTCGTTGTCGAGTCATCTATCCTTGATTCGCCCATCCACAGGCTTTCCCTCGGCGCGAGCACACGACGTCTGAACCATAGAAGGCACGCATGTCGACGGCGAGACGGCGTCGGCCAAGCAGCCCTAAGCTCTCAGCTCGATGGAGACCGGCATAGTCGCCGAAGAGGTTGACGGTCAGGGTCGTCGGCGCAAGACACGAATGCGCCATCTCCTCGGCCTCTTCCCTGCACGGGCTCGATTGGAGAGCCAGAGTGCCGGGACCAGCAGCAGCAGGCTGCACGACGGCCGGGGGCCCCGAAAGCCCCACGGCCTGCCGTGATCGACGACGATGGCGTGAACCCTTGGCAACGCGCGCGCGCGCGTGGGGGGACGGGAGGGGCAAAAGGAACCCGGGGCAGGGGGGGGCCGTTTCCTTCTCGTGCGACACGAGAGCATCCCGTCTCACGCCTTGGGTAGCGGACCCTCGAGCAGCCGCCCATGTCAGGCTGGACGCGGCGTCTGGCCGGTGGCCTCTGCCCCTGAAACCCCATGAGGGGCTCAAGACGCCATCCAGACGGCACGGCACGGTGCGGGCAAGACAGGCGACTTGAAGCCCATGGCGCAGACGTGGCAAACGGCCATGGAGATGAGATGGACATGCCGTTGCCCCGTGGGGTAGAGCCCCATGCTCCTAGACACGCCTCGAGCCGTCACCAAGGGAGCATCCCGCGCTTCCCTGGGAACTTCATTGCTCCCATGCGGTCATCCTCCCTCCACCCCCCCCCTGGGAGCCCAGAAAAGCCACCAGAGCAACGGGTGCCAGAGCCCGTGGCGGTATATCGTGGGCAGGCAATCTCGCGCACACTCTGCAAGCCCCGATGGCATGAGTTCTCCGCGGGGAAAGGGGCCTGCGTTTGTTTCCTTCTTCTCTGCCTCTCCTCACCTCCTTCTCCCTCCCTCTCTCTCCGGCCGCTGGGTGTTTGCTATGGGGCGCGTATGCTGTGGGTGCTACGGGAGAGCCGCCTGTATCATGATACGACGGGAGAGAGGGCGAGCCAACGCTTCTCCTGAGCGCCCCTTTCTACCCGTCTCGGTATTGCCATGGACGACATGTCGTCACCGTGGCCAAGCCCCGTCATTGTCCGTCAGGGAGGCCCGGGACAAACAGGGACGGCAAAGTGCATCATGCGCCAGCAAAAGCCACCGAGATGGCTCAAGCCGTGTGTTTGCGTAAGCGACGCCACCATCAGAGCGCGTCTCCTTGGGTTTTGGGTGTGATGCTTTCCCCTCGCTCGAGTGTCCCGGGCGAAAAGGGGAGGGAGTAAGGGGGGGGGGTTGCGGCTCCGGGACCAGCATCGTGGGCAGCATCCCGCAGACTCCCCTGGTGCCCAGTGAGAGCTCCCCCTTTCGTTCTGCAAAACAATTGAGTGTTTGCGTAGATATCCTTGCCCGCGTTTTTTTTCTTTTTCTGCATGCAGAGTCACCCGACGCGGGTCTGGGTGTTGAGTCGTTTCTCGTCGAGGAGTGTCTATAGCGCGGTGCGAGGTTGAGGTTCGAGAAGCCGCTCCCTCCGCGACAAACGGCCCGGATAATTCATAAATCAAAGAAAAAGAACAATGGAGATTAAATGAAGAATAGATATATATAAAGAAACGGAAGCAAGGGCCCAGACTCTGCTCCCCCTCCCCCAAGGGAACAGGCGGAGAGCCCGTGTCTAACGGCCTGACGCCTCAGTAGCGGTCAGGGCGCACGGGAGGAGAGCGTTACAAGAGACAGAGACTGGGAAGCATCTTACCGTGTTAGTCTGTGTAGTCGTGTCTGACATGCAGCAAGATGGCCGCCTCGGACAAGAAAGAGGGAGTAAAGGGACGAGCGTCGACGAACGGCGCTCTTTGGTGTGTTTAACCGCATCCCTGGCGGGGAATACGAGCAAGTGGCTTACGAGCGAGAGACGAACACAGCGGTCGTGTGATGGAAGAGGTGACGAGTCGCTGCCCGTCGTCACGGGATGGCTGTCTCCTGGCCGAGTCTTGCTCTCGTTGCTCCATGGCTGCAGGATGGGATCCAAGAATGGGCGTATATGTCGGTGGCCAAACGACGGGGAGGCTGGCCATGTCTCAGATCTTCTGCATGCCGCTTTTCTTCCACGTATGTATTCGTAGAGATGGAAGGCAACACGTCTGCGCTCTCTCGTATGCTGGAAAACACGGGCGGTGATGATTGCAGAGGCGTTTACTGACCTCTTACCCGAAAACACCTGTCGATGAGCCTCCATGACTGAAACAGGACGGAGAGGACGTCGTACGCAGTGCCGCCGGAAATCGGACCTGGACGAGGCAACGCTCTCTTCCTTCGACTTGCATTGTATGGCACTGAGACACAGAGACGTGCCCCCCACCGTCTCGGCTGCGGAAGCTTGTGGTGGTCATGTGAGCTTATCGACTCAGATCGGGCGCCAAAGCCCGAGCACCATGG
>JAPEBW010002622.1:0-10657 GCA_027405785.1 Ophiocordyceps robertsii | reverse complement strand
CTAAAACGACGTCCGCGCTATCCTTAACTATATATTTAAGGCTTAGCTTAACTAGTTTATAGCCGGGTTTATAGCGGCGTCTTAAGCTACTATAGCTAAAACCTTATCCCGTTTCGCACGCGGTCTAGCCTATACTATAAAATCCCTTTCTTAGCCTATAGCCGCTATAAGTTTTAAGGACCTATTCGGTCCCGCTTAGCGAACGCTCTTTCCGCCCGCTACTATACTTATCCCGGCTATATAAAGGCGTACGAACGCCTTATTATAGTCTATTTACTATCCCTCCTTAACTAAAGGAGATAGCGATAACTAGCCTCGCGATATATTCCGCCGCCTAATCTTATAAAAGCCGCTAGTAATAACTAATATAATTCTTAACGGACCCGGCTTTATAGGCCTATACTCCGGCGATAAGATTATAATAATTAAGAGTTTCCGCCTAGCTATAAACTATACTAAGTTTTACTTATAAGCTAGCGAAGAGTTTAAACGCGACTTAACTTTAACTTAAGCAATAAAGTTCTTAGGCTTCGATATCCGCTTTATCGGCCGCACTAACTACGCGCTTTATATTCTCGCCTTTAAGGCCCCCTTTATATAAAGGTTCTTTAAGATTATTAAGTATATTTAAAACCTTAAAAGTAAGGAGTTAAGTATTAAGGCTATTAAGGACCTTATTACCCGCTTTTAAGCGGGAATATAAACGTTTAATGCCTTAGTACTAACTATACTTATTAATATTAGCGGGATAGCTTACCCTTACCTTAATACCTTCTTAGTAGCTAGACGCGCGTTAGTTAGCGGAAAGGCTTAAGTAGTAGCGCTATATAAGAAAGATAATAAGTCGGAAAGCCTAGCGATAGAAAGCGGGGGATAACTATAATAGCGGTAGTAAGTAGGATATAATATCTTACCTATAAGCGGCTTATAAAGCTAGTAAGTAAAACGGGAGACTTAGCGGAGGATTAAAAACGGCGTAGGAAAGGTAAGTAGGATAATAATACGAGATAAGGCCTAAATAAAGCTAGTCTCTTATAACGCGTCCCGCTAAGGAACTTAAGTATTCCTTAGCGCGGAGACTCCTTACTACTTAGTAAGGGCTTAAATATATGCTTTAAAAGAAAGTCGGAAAACTTTACTATAAGTTTTAGCTAAACGTACTAATTGCCTTAATAAGGATAAAGCTATATAACTAAATATAAGGTAAGGATCTACAATAAAGCCGCCTACTAACTATCTTAAGCTACTTAGCTACTATTAGCCGGATAGGCCGAAAAAACTATTAAAAGGATAAGGACGGCGCACTATTAATATAGTATAAAGACGCTACTATAAAGCTATTACTTAACACCCCTTTTACTTTATTCTTACTTTAAACTAATAAAGATATTAGCTTTTCTTTCTTACTTAGGGGAGTTATTATAGAATCTAAATAGCTATGCTTAAACTCCTTACTTTACTCTTAAGGAAGCCTTACGAAACCCCGCGATAAGAACGCTTAAAGCATATACTATAAAGGCTCGCCTAAGGAGATATAACGAATATTACCGGTTAGACCCCGCTAAGGTTTCTAAGATATAACTACGAAGGGTTAAGAGCTTACTTAACTATAGTTTATAACGTCTTTAACTAAAGGAGATATTATAAAAACTATTAAGCGGATTCCGCTAGTATCTTTAGGGGATTTTTAAGGATTTCCGCGGGATATCTTAATTATAGTTTAACCTATTTTTAACTATAGAAGCACCTTAAAAGATATAGGATAAACCTTACCGCGATTTTTAAGGGATATTTAAGGATATTTAAAGGATTTCCCCGACTATAGTTTATAGTATTTTTAACTAGGCTTATACTTAGTTTATTAAGTGATTTTATAAGGATATCTATAGTTTATTTTACGTACTATAGATAGTATAGTTAACGATCCTTAAAATTAGCTTAAAGAACTAAATATAAAGTAGCTAGCTATGCTTTTAAGAATAAATAAGCTTTTTACTATTTTTAAACCCCTATATACGTTTATATACGGTAATTAGTCCGTTATACTAGCTTAACTAGCGGTAATTAGTCCGTAGCACCGGCCCCGACCGGCGGTAATTAGTTTATAGTACTAGCCTTAACCGGCGGTAATTAGTCCGCGCCCTATCCCCTTATCCTTATGCCGTAGGGCGTAGTAATAAACGTTTAATACCTTAATATTAACTATACTTATTAATATTAGCAAAACGGCCTATCCTTACTTTAATACCTTCTTAGTAGCTAAACGCGTATTAGTTAGTAGAAAGTTATAAATAGTAGCGTAATATTTAAAAGACGATAATTTAAAAAGCTTAGTAACGAAAAGCGGGAGATAGCTATAATAGCGGTTATAAGTAAGATATAATATCTTGCTTATAAGCGGCTTATAAAGCTAGTAAGTAGTATAAGAAATTTAGCGGAAGATTAAAAACGGTATAAAAAGTAAGTAAAAAAACAATATAAAATAAGGCTTAAATAAAAGCTAGTTTTTTATAACGTATCCCGCTATAAAAAACGAATATATTTTAGCGCGGAGACTTCTTATTACTTAATAAGTGCCTAGACATATACTTATAAAAAAGTTAGAAACCTTATTATTAGTTTTAGCCGGATATACTAATCGCCTTAATAAAATAAAAATATATAATTAATTAAGTAATAAGAATTTATAATAAAGCTACGAACTTATTATCTTAAGCTACTTAATTACTATTAGCTAGATAAGTAGAAAAACTATTTAAAGAATAAGGACAGTATATTATTAATATAGTATAAAGACGTTACTATAAAGTTATTACTTAGCGCCCTCTTTACTTTATTTTTACTTTAAACTAATAAGGACGTTAGCTTTTCTTTCTTACTTAAAGGAGTTATTACGGAATTTAAATAGCTATGCTTAGACTCCTTACTTTACTTTTAAGGAGCTTTATAAAACCTTATAATAAGAACGATTAAAGTATATACTATAAAGGCTCGCTTAAAGAGATATAATAAATATTATTAGTTAAACCCCGCTAAGGTTTTTAAAACATAACTATAAAGGCTTAAGAGCCTATTTAACTATAGTTTAGAACGTTTTTAACTATAAAAGATACTATAAAAACGACTAAGCGGATTTTACTAATATCTTTTAAGGATATTTTAAGATTTTTATAGGATATCTTAATTATAGTTCGGCCTATTTTTAATAATAAAAGCACCTTAAAAGATATAAGAAAGACTTTACTACGATTTTTAAGGGATTTTACTATAGTTAAAAAGCCTTTTAAGTATTTATAGTTATATCTTAAAAACCTAAGTAAGGTCCGCTTAATAATATTTATTACGTTTTTAAAGCGAGCTTTTATAGCGCGTGCTTTAAGCGTTCTTAATATAATGTTTTAAAGGGGCTTTTTAAGAGCTTAGAGAGGAATCTAAGTATAGCTACTTAGATTTTATAATAAAGGGGCTAAAAAAAAGAAGGGTCTTTTAAAAAGTTACTTTAAAAAGTAGTAAAAAAGATAGATTTAGATCTCTTTATAAATCTACTAGCTTATTATCTTTTAAAAATCTTTAAAATCTTAATGCTATTAAAAAAGTTTTTTACTACACGTTTTTATACTATGTTGCTTCGTCGTTTATTTAGTTAATTTAATAATTAGTAAAAGAGCTATAAAGGCTAAAAATATTAAAGTCTTTAACTTATAGGGTTATAGGGACTTAGGCTCTAACTTAAGCCTTATTACGTAAGGAGGGCCGGGTTTATATATATAGACACAGACCCACTATATATAAGCAGGCCTTTTATAGCTTATTATTATAATACTATAGACGGCACCTATATACTAGCCTCTGCTTACTCCGTAATAGTATAAGTTTTTAATTATAAACTCGTTTAATAGTATAATAGCGGGAGCTCCGCTTTAAGCGAAGCGGGACGATACTATTATAAAGTTATTACGGAACGCCTTAAAAGCGTTAAAAGGTGCGTCGGCCGGCTAGAGGGATAATTTCCTCGCCGTACTAAGGAGGCCGATTATAAAGCTTATTTTAACCTTTATAGCATTAGCCGCGCTAAGAACGGCGCCTATAATTACTATAATACGGAAGCCGCTCTTATAGCTAATATAAGATAGGAAGCTAAAAAGCTTTTACTTTTTCCTTAGCCGGCTATAGGCGAAATACTATGCTAATAAGGAATACGGCCTTAATAGCAGCCGGAGCGCCGTTTAGTACGCGCTCTTATATACGCTACTAAAGTTTTAAATGCGGAGGATCGCGGGCTTTTAAGAAAAAGGGGGCTATAATAGCTCTTAAGACCCTTAAGACTTCTTTTAGCACCTTATCTACGCGTTTAGCAATATATAAAAATAAGAAAAAGCGTAGGATAAGCTACGCACCCTTAAATAAAAGGATAAATAGTCCTTTAAGAAGTTCCTCCTTAAGTTTAAGGAGACCCTCTTTTAAGCGGCGGGTACTATAATATAAAAAGATAGCGCGAAGCTAATATAGCTATAAAACTTAATTACCTTAATACTCCGCGAGCTACTTATCCTTATTATTATACCGTTTATATATAGTAAGTATATTAGCCGCTTTATAAAAGTAGCTTAAGGTTATAAATAGACGCCTCGCTTTTAAAAGTTATAAAAGCGCACTTTATATAGTAAGGATAAGGTTACCCCCCTCTTATAAAACGCGCTTACTATTAACGTTAATAGCGATACCTTTATAACCGCGATAAGGACCGACTGCGTAAAACGCTTAAAGAAGGCGTTTACGACCTTAACCTCTTTTATGCTAGCGGGCTAGTCCTCTTAGTAGTGGGCTAAATAGGTCTTTAGCGACAAGATCTAAAAACAATATACCGACGGCCGATGCTTATACTATAAAGCGGGCTTTTACTTCGCTATAAAGTGCTTATATAAGCCGGCGAAGCGTCTGTTTATAAGAATCCGCTTTATAGTAGTCGATATACTACCTTAGCTCGCCTTAAATAATAAGGACCCCGCCCTTTATAAGACGGAGGGAAAAGAATAGCTTTAAGGCAAAGATAGGCCTTAGAGCCGTAGTTGTTAGTATAAGTAAGGTAGGAGCTAGTAGCTTATATAAAAAAGCATCTTACTTTAATATAAGTTATGCTTAATTAGTTTAAATCTCTTACCGCTTTTATAGATAAGGGATATTAGTATTACGCCGTAGTAAATAAGGCGTTTATATATTAAATATAAGTGCCTATTAAGAGAATTACCCCGCGCTAAGTAAAGGGCGCCTTAAGCGTAATAAAGGGTACGGAGATTAAAGGCATTACTTAGCTAGCTATAAAAGTAGCCGGCTGCTTAAAGCTTATCGTAGTATATATAATCCTAAAGCTTAAATTCCCTTTAATCCTAAGGAAGCCTTAGCTTATATATATATAGTCCTTTTTAGTTTTATATTAAAAAAGGCTATAGTTCGGCTTAGTAAAGATATAGCTACGCTATATTAATAGCGCTTTTAAAAAGACGGGGGCTATACTAAGACTAGCTAACGCTATTAAGATGCTTGCCTTAGTCTTTATAAGTATAGTTAAACGGCTCGCACGCAAAAAAGGTAAGGCCGCTACTAACGCGGCGATCTACGCTATAAGCTTTATAAATATTAATAAAGCCTTAAAGATTAAGACGCTAAAATCGCCTACAGACTTATAAAGGGTAATCCCTTAGCGCTTTTATAACTTATTGCCGCTCTTTATAAAGTATAAAGCTAATAAGCTTAACCTTTATAAGCTAAGAGTTAACTATAAGATCCTTATCTATACGGACAAGCGAGGAAGGGAGTTCCCCGCGCTTTTTAAGCCGCTATATAGCATATCCTAAGCTAAGTTATTAATACTTAAGAAGACCCTTTAGGACCTTTTAGATAAGGGGTTTATCTAAGTAAGTAGCTTTAAAGTAGGCGCCTTAGTGCTTTTTATCTAAAAACTAAAAGGCGGAATCCGCTTTTACTATAACTATTGGGCCTTTAACGTAATTACGCGGCCGGACCGTTACCCGCTCCCCTTAATCTTTAATACGCTCTATAACCTATTAAAAGCGAAGTAGTTTACTAAGCTTAACGTTATATAAGCGTTTTATAAGGTGCGGATTGCGGAGGGTAAAAAGTAAAAGACGGCCTTTTATACCTATTATAGCTTATTTAAGTAGCTAGTAACCCCTTTTAGTCTTACTAAGGCCCCGGCTACCTTTTAACGTTATATTAATAACGTCCTTTACGACTTCCTCGATAAGTTCGCTTCTATATATATCGATAATATTCTTATTTATAGTAGCGGCTTATATAAGGACTATATATAGAAAGTGCGGAAAGTCTTAAACCGCCTTTACCTATACGGCTTATACTTTAATCCGGATAAGTGCGAGTTTAAGGTTAAGCGTATAAAATACTTTAAGTTTATAATCTATACTAGCATAAGTATTTAAGCCGACCCCGTTAAGATATAAGCGATTTAAGACTAAGATGCCCCGATAATATAGACTAGTATACGGAGCTTTTTAAGCTTTGCTATTTACTACTATATATTTATCCGTAGGTTTTTTTAAATCGTTATACCGTTAAACGAGATTATAAGGAAAAAGGTAGCTTTTTATTAAGGACCTATATAAAAAGGTGCGTTCCGTATACTTAAGGACTTATTTTCGTAGGCCTTAGTACTGCTTTAATAGGATTTTAACCGCACTACTATAATAAAGGCGGACTATAGCGGCTAAGCGCTTTAAGGCACGCTTTTATAAGAGGTAAAGGGGCGGAAGTAGCTTATAGCCTTTTACTTAAAGAAGCTAACTTTAGCGGAAAAGAACTATGCTATTTATAATAAAAAGATACTTACTATTATTAGCTATCTTAAGTAATAGTAAGCGGAGCTTTATAGTAATAAGAGCTTTAAAGTCTTTATAAACTACTAAAACTTTAAGTATTTTATAACTTACTAATACCTCTTTAAGCGGTAGGCCCGTTAAGCTAAGTACTTATCCCGCTTTAACTTTTAGATTAAGTATAGGCTAGGTCGGGACTCCGCTATCCTAAACGCGCTTTCTTAGCGGGATTAAGACCGCATTATAAACGCGGATATTAAGGCGCGGGATCTATAGCTTATTCCGTAGGCGGCGTTATATATATATATTAAGGTCTCCCTTATTAAGGAGCCTTCGACCCCCTTATTTAGTGCCTTTATTAAGGAGCCTTTAACCCCCTCGTTTAATAAGGTAGACCCGCCCGCTATATTAAAGGCGGGTATCCCGCCCTCTTTACTAACGCCTCCTTAAGCGCTAAGTTCGGGGGACAAAGTAGGCCCGGGCGCCTAAGTAGCGAGGGTCTTTTAAGATAAGGGCCTTTAGCGTCTTTAAGATAAGCTAGCTTTTTAAGACTATACGTATAAAAGCATACGGCGCGCTATAAAATCCGGTATACGTTCCTTAAATCCGAAGCTGCGATTAAAGGTATAGGTAGCGGACTACTATATTAACTTAAGGGGGCACCTCCGCTAAAGGGGTAGGTTATAGGTATCGGGCGCCTTTTATATAACGGAAGCTAATAAGAAGAACGCCCCGCCGGAGGATAAGCTAAAAAACAAGCTTTAAAGGAAGCTAATATAGCTAATCTACGACTTTAGTATTATCGGCCACTTTAGCTAATAAGGCACGGCGGTAGGGCTTATAAAGGACTTTTATTAGCCCTTTATATAGCACTATATACGCCGCTTCTTTTATAACTATAATATTTACAGCCGTATAAAGATTTAGCGGGCGTTTTATAAAAGGCTCTTAAAGTAGCTACTAATCTTAAACCGGTTTTAAATATATATCTAAATAGATTTTATAACGGACCTTCCGCTTATATTAAGGGGGAATCGCTATATATAGGTTATTAAGGACCGCCTTAATAAGGAAGTAGTGCTTAAGCTAATACCTTTTATAAAAGTAAAGGTATATATAAAACGTTTCTTTTAGTGCTAAGCGCGGATATATAGCTAGCCTATTTTAATTACGAGCGATAAGGGCTTTAACTAAATAAGGCGCTTTTAGTAGCACCTTTATAAGCTACTTAAAGTTACTTAGCTACTTAGCTCCGCGTATTACTTATAGACTAATAAGGGCCTAGAACGCGTTAATTAAGAGGTATAGGCCTACTTACGGGCTATAATAGCCCGGAACTAAGCAGACTAAGACTATTAGCTCCTAGCTACGTAGCTTGCCTTAAATAATAAGCCTTAAGCGTTTATTAGTATAACCCCTTTCTTTACGTTATACGGCTTTAAACCCCCCTCCTTAATACTTTAAGTAGTAAATATAGCGGCGGAAGAGCACCTAGCCGCCTCGCTAAAAGCTTAAGCTACTTACTTTATTTAAAAACTTAAGGAGATTATAAACTATTACTAATTAGTAATAGCGGCGGCCGTATAAGATTAAAAGCAGTATGCTAATAAGTCTAAGTCTTTAATAAAGAGTTTCGCACTAAGGGATAAAGTTTAATAAACCTCTATAACTATTAATCCGGCCGCTTAAAGAAGAAGCTTAACTAATTATATACGAAGTTTATAGTATAAAGAGTTATTAGCCTATAAGTTATAAAGCTTAAAGGGTTGCCTTTAAGGATATATAATAAGATTAACGTAAACCTATTACGCCGGGCGGCTTAAGACCCCTTACTTAGTTAAGCGGTTATAAACCCTTAGCCCCCCGCAATCTTAGTTAAGGGGGAAGAGGAATTTATAATTAAAGAGGTAAGGGTAGCCCGTTAAAAAAAAAGTAAGTAAAGGTAAGCGGCGGGAGGTGCTCGTTAAGTAGTATAGCTACTTAAACCTAACTTAAAAGCCCGTATAAGAGCTTATACTTTTTTAGTAATAGTTTAACTTATCACTTTCTAGATAAAGCTTTAGCTTTGCTATAAGGTCTTTTTCTTTCTTTTTCTTTCTTGTTTTACTATAATAAGCTCCCCGCAATTTCTTAGCGTAAGGTTTTTATATTATCCTTTTCCTACCTTTGGCGGCTAAAAGCTAAAACCTCCTTCAATTTTATAATAAATAATAAGCTCTTACTGTTATTATTTTAATAAATACTACCGCTATTTTATCCTTGCTAGGTTTTATAGCTTTATTAAGCCTTTATTACCGCTTAATATTAAGTAGCGCTATTATAATATAGCGTATTTCTTCTTAGTAAGTATTTATTATAAAAAAAAGCGGAGAACTTACTATAACTTAAGTCTTTATTTTACAATAAGGAAATTACTAGTATATATCTAGGAAATATAAAGTAAGTTCCTTAGTAATTATAAGATATCCTTACTATATTATACTTAGATTTCTTAGATATTATACTATTAAAAGTAAACCTTAGGTAATTAAAGGAAATTACTAAATTAAAAATTAATGCATAGTAAATACTAAAGAATTATAGGTAAATATATTAATATAATTCCTTTAAGATATACTAAGAAAAGCCTAAGAAGGCATAAAGAAGTTAAAAGGAATTCTTATAGGAAATTATAGTATAAATAAGGAGTATATCTTTAAACTAAGAAAAGAAAAAGCAAGTAATTATTTTACTTATTAGTTAATAGTTCAATCTACTTTACTTTAAAGCTTACTTCTTATAAATAGTAGTTAGCTTAAAATTAGTTAAATAGTCTTACTTATAACTTTTTTTTAGGCCTTATTATAGTATATAGTATTTATTTTTTTAATTAACTTATAGTTTATCAATTCCGCTAGTTTATTATATAATATAAATTTATAAGTTTACTTTTTTATATAAGAATTATACCTATGCTTAAAGAATTACTAAATTTTATTTTAAAATAATAATATAATAATATTATACTACTAAAAGATCTTACTTTAGCTTTAGTTAAAGTTAGTATATTAATTACTGCTTATATACTTATATTTTATATAGAAATATATAAGTAGCTTTAACGTTTGTATTTTACGTTTTATAATATAAAAGAAATATAAATAATATTATAATTTTATTATAAGCTTTTTTATATTAATACTATATATAGCTTAACTTAGCTATATTTTATTATTTTATTAAAAGTAATTTAGTACTTTATTTAAATATTTAAAGCTTAAAGATATTACTTTAATACTTAAGGAAATACTTTTTATAAAGGAGTATTTTAAAAGTTATAACTATATAGCTTTGCATGCTAGTCTTAATTAAGTCGCCACTTACTTATTTAGGAATGCCGGATCCTAATTACGACTAGTATAAAAGTTGTGTAGTTAAGACTTTTAAAATGTGTGGAAAAGGGAGCTCTAAAAGATAATAATAGTATCTAGCTAGCTAGGAAGGAATATATATGCGAAGGGGTGCCCTTATATATATGTGGCTAACCCCTGCAAATAAGGGCTAGGGCTACGCCTAAGGCTCTCGCAGTGAAATAGGTGTGGGGCCCTAGCGTATATACTCCTTATATTTACAACACCTCCCCTCAGCCACATATAAGCGCACATATACATAAAGCCTTACGATATAGCCTCTCCCTCCTATATTATACCTGCCTTAGTGTTTTCCAATCCTAACTAATTACAACTAGCTATTCCGCCTACGTAACGCCCCGTCTATATATAGAGCCCTTTAAAGCTCTATTTAGCCGCCTTTTTCATTCCTAGCTG
>JAPEBW010002621.1:0-10684 GCA_027405785.1 Ophiocordyceps robertsii | reverse complement strand
TTAGCTCCTAAGGATTCTTTATAGAAAACTTAAATAGATAAAAATCTTTATAGCTAGAAATTTTAAAGTATATATTATAAAGGCGCGCTTTAAAGAACGTAGTAAAGACTATAAAGCGGACCTTGCTAAATCTTTTAAGGGATATTTAAAAAAGCCCGCGGACCTTTTTAACAATAGTTTATAATATTTTTAATTTTAAACGATATTCTATAAACCGCTAAAAGAATTCTACTAGGATTTTTAAGAGATATCTAAGGAATTATATAAGATATCTTAACTATAGTTTAACTTATTTTTAACTAGAGAAACACCTTAAAAATATAATATAAACTTTACTAAAATTTATAAGATATCTAAGGATTAGTATAAAATTTCCTAAATTAAAGTTTATATTATTTTTAAATAAGCTTATACTTAGTTTATAAAGTAATCTCCTATAGATGTTTATAGTTTATTGAAAAACTTAAATTAACTAGCTAGCTAATATATTAAAAGTTCTTTAAAATAACTTAAAGAGCTAATTATAAAGGAGTTAGATATACCTTAAAGAGGAGTAAAGGAGTGAAATCCTAATACTAGCTTATCTCGTTAGTAAATAAATATCGTACTAAATTTTATAATATACCCTAGCCAATATATTATATATAAAGTATTTTACTAGAATTTAATAGCTTTTAATACGCTAATAGAAGACGAATATAAACTTAGTACTAATAAAGGATAAGCGGAAAAGTCTACTTTATAGCCCGGAGAGGAATAATAATAATCCGGTGGACCGGAATAACTATAATACGCCGGAACGGCATAATAATAATCCGGCCAACACCTCTCTATGCCTATAAAAGACTCTCTTTTCCTCTCTTCTTCTTAGCTAGAACTTAAACTTAAAAGTAATTCGAATTCGCTCTTCTCGCTACCTTTTTCCCTTTTATGCCTTAGTGCCTTCCTCCCGCCTTATACTCTTAGTAGAGGAAATAAGCTTTTTATTATTTATAAAACGTTATATACGTTTATATATAGTAATTAGTTTATTTTACTAGCTTTACTAATAGTAATTAGTCTATAGTATTAGTCTTAACTAGCCGTAGTTAGTTTATAGTATAAGCCTTAACTAGTAGCAATTTGTTTGTTTTTTATTATCTTATCTTTATGCCGTAAGGCGTAGTACTTTACTAAAAATTTAAAGCTTTAAAAAAAAGGTCTTTAAGCTTAAATTATATAAGCTAATTAACTACTTATATAGTTAAAAGTAAAAGCAAATTATTTTAACTATTTTATAGTTTTGATTTAGTAAGTTAATACCTTATATATTACCTTTATAATAATTCCCTATTTTAAATAAGAGGTTTTTAAATTTAAAATTGATTTATATTTTCTTTCTTAAGAATCTAGTAATATAAAATTATACTTATATTATTTATTTATATTTTTATATTGACATATACTATTATATCATTATAGTATATACGGTAAATAATTATATAAAGGTAAATATAATATAAAACACATAATTAATATATATTAATTATATAAACTAAGTAGTCTATATAATTTAAAATAGTATTATATATATAGAGTTATAAATAGGATTATAATAGTATAAATTACCTTAAAGTAATCTTTAATACTATACCTATATCTTAATAGTAAAATATTAGTAAAAGGACTATATATATACTTTATTTTTTCTATTATTAACCTTTTTATAAAGAAATTACTACTAAGGTTTTTATATATTTGTACTCTTTATATATTTTATATATATTTTATATTATTTTAGTATTATAATTATTCCTTATACTTAAAAGCTATACTTAACTTAGAATTATATTTACATTTTATACTAAATATTGTAGAAACCTTTAAAAGGTTTACTTTTTAAGCGTCTTAGTTATAATTTTAAATTTTTTTTCACTTTTTAACTATATCTTACTTAAAAAACTTAATAATAATACTTAAAAACGTTAAACTAAAAGTATTATTACTATGTAACTATTTTATAATAAATATATACCTTATAAAAAGGTATTTACGCTTAATCTTATATTAAATTTTAAGGATATAGTAATTATTTTACTTTTTAATATATAATTTAGATAAAGTATTTTTTTTATTACTAATACTATTAATAATAAGACTATTACTTAAGAGTAATAATAATAAGATTTATTTACTTCTAAGCTATTAATAAGAATGAGCTATAATGCTCCGCTTATTATGCTTTTTTCTAAAAGAAAGTAGTTAAAAATAATAAGCAATAATAATAGTAGCAATAATAATATTAATAGAAAAAAGGAAATAATAAAAAGGTTAAAGTATTATTAAAATCCTCCTTATACTTAAAGAATAAAGTATAAAACGGGTATAATAACGTAATTCGTTTAAAGGTATAATTTAAAAGAAAGAAAAATAATTAGTTTAAAGACTAAACTTAATAAAGTAAAGGGTATCTTATTTTAGAGATTTTAAAGGGTAAACTAAGCTAAAAGAAAGTAAAAAGAAAAAATAAAGTAAAGAAAAAAGACTTACTTTAAATTTTTTTTCTTCTTATTAAAAAGCTTTCTTCTTATATATTTTTCTATGCTTTTATATACTAGTTTATAATATATACTTAATATAAATTTAAAGGTTATTTAACTATTATTTTAGCTATTAAAAATCCTTTTAACTATTTTTATTACTAGTAATAAGTAATATACTAGCTATTACTTACTAATAGCTAATAAAATTAATATTTCTTATCTTAAAACCTTTTATAAGATTTTATCCTTTTTTAAAAAAATCCCTTTTACTTTAGTTTTATATAAAGTATTAGTTAATTATTTATTACTACGAATATTTAAATTCGATTATTAGCTAAAGATAGCTTAAGCTATATATAGCTATATTTAGCTTATACGGCTTAGATTTTATACTATTTATCTTAAACTATTAATTAATATTAAAGTTTTTATAAATCTTGGTATATAGTTTAATAATTCTATACTTATAGCTAGTAGTATTTACTTTATTAGCTACTCCTTTATATTTAATAGCAAATACTTTTTTAAGTACTAGTACCTTTTAAGTTCTTAGGATTACTTATAAAATAACAATTTTATAAAATATTCCCCTTTTTTAAGTCTTTTTAAACCTTAAAAAATAAAGAAAGAAATCTAACTTTAAGGAGGGTATACTTTAATTTCTTTTAAAGAAATCCTTAATATAATTTCGTTAAATCTTTTAAAAAAGAATTAAGAAGATTCTATTTTAAAGAAAATAATACTAAGTAATATAAACTTTACTATTAAGGTTTTTTTCTTATTAAGTTTTTTTTACTTTTTCTATTTAAGGATATATAAAAAATTATAGCTTTAAGAAGCTAATAGCTTCTTTTTAAGATTTAGTTAATTAAATTTCTTAAGTCTTTTTTAAGTTTTTTTTAAGTACTTTACTAGTTTTTAAGTATTATTTATACTAATATAATCTTTCTTTTTTATTTTATAAAAGCATTTTTTATTTTTTATTTTTTTATAAGTATAGTTTTTATTATAAATTTTCTTTTTAAAATAGTTTTTAAGTTAAGCTTTTTAGCTATATTAGCGTTTTAAAAAATTAGCTTTAAAAAGTTTATATAAAAATAAAGGAAATAAATAAACTAAATAAAAGTTTTAACTTATTATTAACTTTTCTTATTTTTCTATAACCTTAAAAAGTTTTATTTTCTTATAATTTAAAGATTTATTAAGTTTATAAATCTTAAGATTTCTTTTTAAAAGAAATACTATATTTCTTTTTATTATAAGCTATACTATAAGAAAAGCTATAGTTATATTATAGCGAATACCTTAAGGTTAGGCTAATATATAGCCGAAGTTATATAAGACTTTACTTAAACTTAGCCTAAGTTCGGCCTAAACTTAACTTAAGTATAGGCTATTTAAGCGACCTTTATAAGTAAGAAGCTATATAGCTTAAATAAAGTTTTTCTCCTTTCTTCCTTAACTTTAAATTAAGAATTATTTAGCTATATATTACTAAACTAAGTATATATTAGACCTAAATATATTTAAAGCTCTTTTTAAATAAGATAATATAACTTAAAAAAAGACTTACTATTAATAATATTGCGTAAGTAAGAAGGCGACTTAGTATAAAGAGGCTATACTTAAAGAAAGTAAAAAAGAAAGCTAAGAAAGGCTAATATTTAAATAAGGGTTTAGTAAGTAATCCTCTTACTATAAGCAAAGGCTATAAATATAAGCTACTAAGTTTAAGTAAACTAATAATAGATTTAATAGCTAATAGGTTAATTTAAGGCCTTAATATTAAAGTTAAAAGAGATAGTAAGGATATATATATAAGGAGGGGCCGGCTTATAAAACGGCGGCTTAATATTACTTTAAAATACGATAGCGGGGGCCGCAACGCCTATAATAAAAGATAAAGCAACGAAAAAGAAAAACTAGCGGAAGCTGCTTTTAACGCCGGGAAAGTTTAATAGCTAGCGTCGCTACTTTACGCCTTAAGTATAATATATATAAGAGAAGTATAAGATTAATTAAAACTACTTTTTAAGCTTAAAGGAGGTTTTTACTTAATCTATAATTATTTAAATACTAAGCTATAGTAAATAATAGTAACTTATAATAATATTAGTATAAATTAAGGCTATAATTAAGAAGAGTTCTTTTAGTACTTTAACTTAATTTATCTTAATATAAATATTTAATTATAAGCTATAGCGGCTACCCGTATTATTAAATAAGGCGAAAATTAAACGTTTATAGCCTTTTAAATAAAGCTTATTTAAAGCAGGAGGGGGATTATAGCTATATAATATATAGATCGTATTTTTAAAAGGCGCCTTAAGCCTTTGCCTTAAGGAGGTACTTATAATAGTTAATCTTTTAACCTTTAGCTTCTTAGCATATACTAATAAAGTAATATAAATTATAGTAAAGCTAAAAATAGTTTAATAGACTAAATAGCCGTTTTAAGGCTAAAAAAAGGCGATAAAAGGGGCGACTTAAGACTAAAAGGACTTAAAGAGCAATACCTTAATAAGGAAAATTAATACTACGACTTAGCTAAAAGAAATATAAGGCCGACTTAATATATAGAGGTGCTATACTTATAAGATAATTAGGTATATCGCCCGCTTTTATAAGAAGAAAAAGGAAAAAACTTAATAAGTAGCTATAGCTACTGCTAAGAGAGTATTTAAAGTAAATTTTAATTTAAGAAAAAAAGAAGCTTTATATAAAGTCTAGCTTTAAGGGAAAAAGAAAAATAATAAACGGCTTAAAGGTTAATAAAGGATTACCTTACGCTAAACTTAGTCCTACTTAAGGTTAGTATTAATAAGAAAAAGAGGCTTAATATACTTATAGATTTAAGCTATAACTACTATATTATAATAAACAAGGGGGTAGTAATAAAGC
This sequence comes from Ophiocordyceps robertsii, assembly GCA_027405785.1. Taxonomy (NCBI): domain Eukaryota; kingdom Fungi; phylum Ascomycota; class Sordariomycetes; order Hypocreales; family Ophiocordycipitaceae; genus Ophiocordyceps; species Ophiocordyceps robertsii. Next base: position 5,261 of record JAPEBW010002621.1, on the reverse strand, counting down.
TATAAATACCCTTTATAAATAGAATAAGAAGGCTATTATAGCTTTTTTTAAAGGATATACTAATAATTTATATAAAGGGAATTATAGCGTTAAAGATTAAGATTAACGGTTACTTAAAATAAACGTTTACTTATATTATACTAAAGTTAAGCTATAATATGTTTTTAAGGAGACTATAGATAAGAAAAAATAAGGTAGTTTATAGTATTTAGGGGGAATAAATTTAATATAAAAGGTTAAGGATTTAAATTAGCCTTTAAAAGTTAAAGAAAGCTGCGAAGATTGTAAATATCTAAAAGGCGAAACTAATAAGCGCCTTAATCTTTACGGCGGAGTATTAATAAGAAAAGGCGTAAAAGGATAGCTAAGGGCGGCATTAAGCACTTAATATAAAGATAACTATAATAAAAAACGTAAAGAGGGCCTTTTAACTAAAGGCGCTTATTAACTAAGCAAACAACACCCTAGCTTAAGCACTATAAGCTTATTTAAACTTCTTTATACTAGCGAAAGCGCTTAAGTAGCTCTTATTTTAACTAGGTATAGACTATAAGATCTACCTTACTTTAAATAAAGATAGTAAGGAGCCGCTACTACTATAAAGGCCTTTAAATAATATATTAAAGGAAAAGCTACTAATTTTTCGGAAGACTATAAACTAGTTATTAAAAGTAAACCTTATCCGCTTAAGTAGTTTATTACTTATAGCGCTAATACTATTTATAAAAAGACTATTAGCCGCTTATACTTTTACTAAGCCTTAAAAATAATTATAAAAAGGGACTAATACGCGCTACCGCTAATTATAAAAACGTTTAGAATATTAGCAAAAGCACGTTATTTTATAAAATTTAATATCGTTATAGCATTTTATAAGATTAAAATCGCGGAGCACTATAAGTTTAAAACGGCCTTTAAAATAAAGTATACCTTATTAAAGTAATAAGTATACTTATTTAGCCTTAGAAAAATACTAGCTACCTTTTAATATTATATTAACTAAGTTTTAAAAAACTACTTTTATAAGTTAATTATAGTATATATAGATAACGTGTTAATTTACTTATTAAGGTCGCTTTATAACTAGTAAATAAAGGTAGTAAAGGTGCTTAAAAAGCTATAAAAAGCAGGTTTTATATTAAACTTATAAAAATACGACTTTATAATAAAAAACGTAAAGTACTTAAGCTTTATTATATAAGCTAAGGGCAAGATTAAATATAACTTAAAGAAGATTTAAGCTATTTAAATATTATAAGCACTATAAAATATAAAAAGCGTTTAAATCTTCCTTAAGTTTTTAAATTACTTTTCTACTTTTATCCCGCTTTATACTAAGGCCTTATAATACTTAAATAGTCTTTATAAAAAGAATATAACCTTTATATAAACCAATAAGTACTTAGCCGCGTTTAAATTAATTTAGGACGCGTTTTATAATATATAAATATTATAGTTATACGACTTTAATATCACGGAATCTAAATAGCTATAACTAAACTCCTTATTTTACTTTTAAGGAGCCTTATAAAACCCCGCGATAAGAACGCTTAAAGCACGCACTATAAAGGCTTAAAAGCTTATCTAACTATAGTTTACGATATTATTAACTATAAAAGATACTATAAAAACTACTAAGCGGATTCTGCTAGTATCTTTAAGGGATATCTAAGAATTTCCGCGGGATATCTTAACTATAGTTTAACCTATTTCTTACTATAAAGGCACCCCGGAAAATATAAGATAAACCTTTCCTTGATTTTTAATAGATATTTAAGGATATTTAAGGAATTTCCTTAATTATAGTCTATAGTATTTTTAACTAAGCTTATACTTAGTTTATTAAGTAATTCTATAAGGATATTTACGGTCTATTTATATACTAATAATAAATAAAAGTATAGTATAGTTAAAAATCCTTAAAACTAGCTTAAAAAACTAAGTATAAAGTAGCTAGCTATATATTAAAGAAAAGATAAGCTTTTTACTATTTTTAAACCCTTATATACGTTTATATAAAGTAATTAGTTTATTATACTAGCTTAACTAATAGTAATTAGTCCGTAATAATAACCTTTACTAGTAGTAATTAGGTTTTAGTACCGGCCTTAACTAAAAGTAATTAGTCCGCGCTTTATTCTCTTATCTTTCTACTATAAAGTATAATAATAGTAGCAATTCTTACTTATTTAAATAAAAGTCCTTTAAATATTTACTAAGCTAAAAGCAACTATATCGCACGATTAAGTACTTATCTTATAAGAAGTTAGATACTAAATAATATTTTCTTTAATAAAAAGCTCTTATTAGCTTTTAAGTTTAACCTTAATAATAAGCACCTTTTCCTTAACGCGCTTATAATAAAACTCCGAGATAAGTAAGCTATAAAAGCGGAAAAAGCCGCGGCTTACTAAGTATACTAGTTTAATAATCTCCCTTACCTTTTTTTAAGGTATTATACTGCGATAGCTTATAAAGCTAAATAGGATATAAAACGAGTCCCGCTTAACTAAGCTAAGACTACCGCCTTTTAAAAGGCAATCCGCTTTTAAAAGACTAATAAAAAATAGACTATAAAACGATAAAACTCATATAACTAAGTAAACTAAATTTAGTACTACTTAAATAAATCGATTATCCTTTAAATAAAAGAAGTAAAGATAAGCCGACTTTAAAACCGTCCGGCTCCTTACCCGCTAAATACCCTCCGGATTAAGCTTATAATAAAGTTACTCTTTCCTTAAGACGATAAGCTTAGCGGATATTTCTACTGCGTATTACTAATAAAGTTTAGTTTATAGGCTTTAATTAAAAGTCCGCCTTAAAAGATACCCGGTAGTTTCTTAGTTTAGTATTACTATTTAGCCTTATCCGCTATAGCCGCGCTAATTAAGGCATTTTCGGGACTCTTAATTAATAAAAATAAGCCTCCTACGCTTAAAGCCTTATAGCGTACTAAATTCTAAGATATATATAAGACGAAAGGTTAAGCGCTTAGCGAGAGTATTAAGACTAAGACTTTTATAATAAGCGATAAAAACGCGGTACGCGATACTTTTAGTAAGCTAAACCTATTAATACTTAGCGCGTGGATATTAAGATTAAGTATAGCCTTAAGCCTTTAAGTAAAAATAGTAGTAATATTAAACGAATAATTCTTTAGTCTCTTTTAAGTACTAAGAAAAGAAAACGTACTTACTAAGCCTTAAGAAATACCTTAATTATAAGCTAAGGATATAAGGAGATTAAACTTATAAAGACCGCTAAAAGCATCTTTTAATAAAGTCTAAAAAGATAATAAGGCTAGTATATTTTAAGGAGTAGACCGTTTTATTAACTTTATTCGCCGAAATACTAATTTAAGTAAGGCTTATATAGACAAATTAGCTATTTTATTACCTTCTTTCCTTTAAAGAAGTATAGCGGAATAGTATTTTAAAGACCTCTTAAACCTATAATAAGAAGAACTTAGCGAGCTTAGTATTAGATTAAGCTAATCGATCTCCGCCTTATAAAAATAGTTTCGAATCCGTTAAAATATAGCAATATAAGCGCTTAATAAGAAGCACTTTACTATTAAAAATATAATAGTAAGGTTTAACTTAAAGTCTTAAATATTACGATTATATTATAAAGCTAAGGCCGCGCTTTATTAGCTAAACTACTTAATTATAGTAATTTACTAAAAGCTAGACGTAAATTTATAAGAATCCTTATAATATTTAGTAGGGAATAAGGATATTAATAAATAGATTAATAAATATAGGAAAATGCTTTCTTAGCTATAAGTTAAATATATTTAAGGATCTTAAAAGTACTTATTAAAGCGAAAGAAATAAGGTTAACTTATAAAAAGGCGAGGGCTTACTAGCCGTACTTTATACGCACTTAAAGAATAGTTTAAAACGCCTTAGCTATCTATTAATAGCTCGCTAAGGCCGCGGGTTATATTTTTAAACCGCTTAGTAAGGGCGGATATACTATAAGCCTTATAACGCTCGCTAAGTTAAGGGAGAAACCTATTTAAATAGCAAAGGATATAAGCTAAGGTCCTCCGGCTTAAAAGAGAAAGAACCTTTAAGACTATATACTCGCTAACGTTAAAACTAAAGCGGGTATACCTTATAATTAAAGAAAGAACTATAATAAAGGCTAACGATTATTTAAAGAACGAAGAGTATAATATAAAAAGAGCTTAAACGGATACTAATAAAAGCTTAAAGGAAACTATAATTTATATTATAGTAGACTTAGTTTAAAAGGCCGATAAAGTATATAAACTTTACGGCGAAGTATTCCCCTTAAAAAATAAGCTTTACTAATATATTAAAGATAAATACCCCCTTAACCTTAGCTAAGACGTTACTATATAAAAACGTAGCTTAATATAGTAAGTAGTTATCCGGAAACTATAAAGCGTTAAAATAGTTAAGGCTATTTTTAACGTTTACCTATTAAGCCTTAATAGGCCGTTATAATTAACTTACGCATGCTTACTAGTTTATAAAAGAAAAGGGCCCGGGATAAGTATAAAAGCCTATATAGATATTAAGGTAAACTAAAGCTTTATTTAAGCTAACTTAATAAAGACCTTTTAAGATATAACTATAAACTCCTTTTAATAAATTCCTATTTAAGGAGTAAGAAAGACGGCTACTATTAAATAAGCAGAATTTACTATATATATACTAAGAAGGTTAAATAGTAGCCTCGCGGTTATAAAAGTAAGGATTAGTGCTTAAATAGTAAAACGCTTAATAGTGAATATATTACTTAGCTAAGATTTTTTAGTTCTTTATTAAAAGGACTTTATTAACTTTATATCGGTCTTACGGATTAAGGCCTATAAAGAGATTAAAACTAAAGTTAGGATAGTTTAGCTAAGATTAATAATATATATATAAGTAATTTACTTAGTTATTATAACGATTTTAACTAGTTTTAGCTACGCCTTACTTTTATATAAGTCTAGGCGCCGCTATTAAAGCGTAATATAATATTCTTTCTTAACGACCTTTACCTCGTTTAGACGATAATATAGGATTATAAGAGCTTTATAGCAATAAACTATTTTAAGAAACTACTAGTACTCCGTTAAGACTAAAACGTAAGGATAATTATAAACCTTAATAAGTAGTTTTAGCTATATAAGGAGGTTAATACTATTAAACCCTTAGCGGAAGTCCTTATAGAAAGTCTAGATAAAATAGATCCCGTTAAAGACTTGCTATAAAAGGATCTTTTAGTAAACTAAAAGCTTT
>JAPEBW010002620.1:0-10685 GCA_027405785.1 Ophiocordyceps robertsii | reverse complement strand
TTGCAAACTACACAGGTGGAGTGAGCCTGCTCGTTGCTCTGAGCCACGGGATTCCTAGGCGTGCATCTGCCTGCGTGAATATCCCCAGCCATGCTCGCCCGAGGACCGAGGAGATTGAATATAACCGATCAAGTCAAATCGATGAAAACGGCTCGGCGACCACTTCCGACGCAACCGTTTAACGAGAGAAGAAGAGTCTCAACATGGCGAGGCCCTGTCCGTCCAACAGCCTGGGAATTGCTTGTGGACGGCTAGATGTAAGCTTGCAATAAACTATCGACTCTCGAGATACAAAGAGGCACCAAGCCGAACCGTGACGAGCAGGGCCCCGACATGCGTGTCCTCCACCACGGCAAGTCTCGATCCGAGCAATGCCATGGGAGAGAACAGGCCAAGACGTCCAACCCTTCAGCCGAAGCAACAGAGCCCGCCTACTTGCCGCACGGTCCGGCATGGCAGGGCGACTCGCACCGGCCACGGAAGTCGGGCTCGATAACCAGGCACTTGTCGCAGCCGCAGAGCAGGTGCAGCTCGTTGCCGACGCCCTGGTTCGCGTTGTCGCAGAGGCACAGGTACAGCGCCGACTTGACGTCGGTGCCGGGGGTCCCGCCGTTGCAGGGCGCGTTGGGTGTCTTGCAGTAGGCCTCGGCCAGCTGCTTCTGGTTCCAGGGCGTCTCTGGGGCCGAGAGGGGGACCTTGTCAGAAACCCCAAGGACGACCACGTCACGGAGGAGAGGGCTGAAGAGCATACTCATCTTCATGAGCACCGAGGCGCAGTAGGTGTAGCCGCACTCGCAGATGGGCCCCGACGGAGCCCCCGACGTCTTGGGCGGCGCCGGTGCCTGGTCCGGCGGCGAGACCGTGGCAACCGATGCGGGAGACAGCGGCGGCGGCGGCGATGCCGGGGCCACGACCTGGGGCTTGGCCAGGGCCAGGGCGGCGAGGGCGATGAGCAGCGAGTTCATCGTGGCGGTGTAAGTGGTTGGGGAGGGGGGGACGAAAGCAAGAGAGACGACGACAGATGTTCCAACGGTTTGCAACCTGTAGAGGTTTTTATCCGTCTTGACGAGGGAAGAAGGGGAGGCACGCTGATGCTCTGTTTCTTATACTCGGCGACTCATCACTGGTCTGGGACTGGAGACATGCTTGACAGACGAGAGGGACGCCCGCCCGTATGCAAACATGCCATGGCCCTGTCCAGTATCACCAGCTCTCGAGGCGTACGAGCTTGCTACCAGAATGCGGTTCAGCCAGCCCAACCAAAGTCATGCCACCGAGAACGAGTCCGCGTCAGCCGCCCATGCCGTGAACGGGCGGCGGTCGAGGGATGGAGGGACGGCAACTCGTATGCTGGCGGCGGCCAGCTTCTTCGACGACGGACCGAGAATCACGGCCATGTAGGTAGTCGTGACGATCTGGGGGTTTAACTTGCAGCACGGAGCGACGGCTTCACTCGTCGCCACTGGGCATCGGCTTCGCACCTTGATGGCTGCTCTTCATCCTCGACCGAGCTCGACGCTTGATTGTGCGTGTTTGCGTCTACTCGGAGCTCCGTGCCCCCTAATTAATCAACAAACGGTAGTCCAGCCTCGTCTTTGAGTCGGTGTAGCCACCCCAATCACATTCGCGCCGGCAATGGCTCGTCACTGTGGTTTTTATGGAATGACAGAGGACTCTTCCATCTGGACCCGGCCCTCGAAGGTGGCCCTCATGTCTCGCCTACCCTAGACCTCGGCGATGACGGCACCGGTTCCGCCCGCATTTCTGCCCCTCGTCCGAGTACTTTGTTGGAGCGCCGAGGGCAAAAAGAGCTTGAAGATTCAGCACGAGGCCGCGGCTAGCACCTCCAACCGAGCTCTCCTTCCGCCGACAGGCCTCGCACGACAGACTCGACAGAGGAGGAAGAGGCAGAGGGAGCGGAAGAGGGCCAAAAAAAAAAAAAGGACGAGGCACAACACCGGCTCCTCGGGCATCGTCGACGTGGTCCACACAACATGGCAGAGGCACCGGCAGAGGCTTCGGCTGAGGCTCCGGCACGAGCACCGCCGGCAGACGACGAGACGACATTCAATGTGGGCACGCGCAAGTCGCCGCTGGCCCTCGCGCAGACGGAACTGGTCGTGTCGGCCCTCCAGGCGCTCTTCCCCACGCACCGCTTCCCCATCCACAGCATGACGACGACGGGCGACCGCGACCAGAACACGGCGCTGTACAACTTTGGCGGCAAGGGCCTGTGGACGTCGCAGCTCGAGGACCGCCTCGTCAGCGGCGAGCTCGACCTCGTCGTCCACTCGCTCAAGGACATGCCCACGACCCTTCCCGCCAGCTGCGTTCTCGGCTGCGTCACCCAGCGCGAGGACCCGCGCGACACCCTCGTCATCAAGCCCGGGCTCGCGAGCGCCCACGGCTGGTCGCGCCTCGAAGACCTGCCCGCCGGCTCCGTCATCGGAACCAGCAGCGTGCGACGCATCGCCCAGCTCGCCCGCCGTCACCCGCGACTTCGCTTCAAGGACGTTCGCGGCAACATCCAGACTCGCCTGCGCAAGCTCGACGATGACCCGAACATGGCCGCCCTGGTCCTCGCCGCCGCCGGCCTGCAGCGCATGGGCCTCGGCCACCGCATCTCGCAGTTCCTCGACATGGACGACGCCGGCATCCTCCACGCCGTAGGCCAGGGCGCCCTCGGCGTCGAGTGTCGCGCCGACGACCGCCGCGTCCTGCGCGCCCTTGCCCGTCTGCAGGATCACGACGCCGCCCTCGCCTGTTGCGCTGAGAGGAGCTTGATGCGCACCCTCGAGGGCGGCTGCAGCGTGCCCATTGGCGTCGAGACGCGCTGGATCAATGGCAAGCTCCGCCTGCGCGCTACCGTCGTGTCGGCCGCCGGAACCGACGCCGTCGACGCAGAGGTCGTCGAGCCCGTCGCCGACGCCGACGCTGCCGAAGAGCTGGGTAAGCGCGTGGCCCTCGATCTCGTGCGCCGGGGGGCCGACAAGATCCTCGACGCCATCAACGCCGCACGGCCGGCCCCGGAAACGACCGAGTAGCCGCGGGCTCGGCGGATGAAGAGAATGGTATCGTGCCCCGTGGATCGGGGTCGACTAGGCGGCGAAATGGAGCAAAAATGAAACCGAGACACGACCGGCCAGAGGCTTTTGTTGGAAGCTGCCAATAGAAACCGGATAGGGTAGTCAGACTGCCGCCCAGAACATGTGCATCTTCATAAAAATTGGAACTGGCACGTATGGTACATTTGTTGCCCGCCGCGCCCCGTCGCCAGGTTGAACTGACCCTCCCCTGCCGCCTCGCATTGCGCCCACAGTCAGAGGGCGGTGAAGATGTGGAAATCATCAAGCATCTGTCCCGCCGAGCTCCCGTCTGAGCCTTGTATTTTCCAGCCAAGAAAATCGAACTGTATTCTAATCGGAAGTAAAGGCCTTGTACGCCTCGGCATCCATGAGCTTGTCAAACTGCTCGGCACCCTTTTCGTCCACGTCAATCTTGGCGATCCAGCCGCCGCCGTGGCTGTCGTCCTCGGCCACCGAGTTGATGGTCGAGGGCTTCTCCTCCAGCAAAGCGTTTGCCTGGCTGACCTTGCAACGGATGGGCGAGTTAATGTCGCTAGCGCTCTTAACCGACTCGACGGCGCCCAGGCTGTCGCCCTGCTCGATCCAGCCGCCCACCTCGGGCAGCTCGACGTAGACGACGTCACCGAGCTGATCGGCGGCGAAATCGGAGATGCCGACGATGCCCGTCTTGCGATCGGCCGAGAGGTCAACCCATTCGTGCTCCTTTGTGTACCTGCGCGCCAAGCCTGCGGGCGAGGATGAGGGAGTCAGCGATGCACACGCAGCCATGATGTTGACAATGGCATTGCCCCTCTCTGTTCAAAGGTTGCCAACGGCCACGAAGCCCGGCAGAGATTGGCAGTGGATATTGCAAGGGAAGAGCATGGGGAAAGGCGCAGGCGTACTCATCGACGTGGTCGAGAGGCTCCGGACGGGCAAACGGGTGGCAACGAGGGCTGCGCGCGGAGCAGCAGCAGCCATGCGGAAGACGGTGGGCCGGGCGCCAGTGCGCAGGCAGCGAGCAATCGAGGCCATGGTAGCGGGGTGCGAGGCGAGAGAGACGGCGTGTCGAGGCGGGCGAGGCGTGTGCGAGGCTGGGGAGGAGAGAAGGGGAAAATGTGGTCATGGGCAAGACGGGCCTCGTCCCGACGTCGGGTGCTGTGTGGATAAGATTAGGTACGAGAAATGGTGCTATCGCCCCGGCGAAACCATTGCCCCATTCGGAGTCAAGTCTGCGCCGGCGACTTTCAGAGGCTTGGCCTTAGTCATCACTGGCCTCGGGCCGACGCGCCCTACGAACACCATGACCGAGATGAAGCTGTCAAGACGCCATTGCCAACTGACGCGGCCATGTTGGAACCCACGTGCATCAATGCCCCGGGTAGAATGCTCGTGGACATGCCCGCAACGAAATTGATGCAGCCCAGGGTTTTCTTTTGCCGGTTCGTGACGAGACGCTCCCGCTCGTTAGACTGGTTTCATGGACATACGACAGGCTCGACTCGACGAGACTCGAGCCTTGTCCGTTTCGACCATGGCCCCCTTGGCGCAATGATGCCCGAGTCAGAGCAGGGAGCCGACGCAGAGTCAACAGCAACCCTCAACATCGTTGTCCGTTGCCGAGATCAAGATTGTCTCCAGCCAATGGCGGGACTTGTTTTCGCACCGTCACGCCACGGCAGACAATCTGCAACGCCGCCAAGAGCACATCGGACGAACAGCGGAGGAGGAAGCGGATATAGACCAGAGTCATGCGTGCTCAGAGCCCATCTTCAGCCGCAACCGTGGCAGCTGAGAGGCCGGTCTGCGTAGGGCCCTCCCCGGTCCTGCCCGGCCCTGCCTGGCCCTGCCTGATCCTCTCCTTTCCTCACGTGCCTTGGTCGGCCTACAGTGGAGACCTAGTGAGCGGCTCTTTGGAAGTTCCGGCCCCCGCCTCGAGATGAGGTAACCAGGGCACGGTGCCTGGACTGCCGCCCGCAGCTGAGGGTACAGGCTTCTCGGAAAATGTACCTGGCGATAGGTTCTTCAGGACCTCGGAATATCCTCCATCGCCGATCCAGCCCCCTCCCCTCGTATCTTCCCCGCCCTTGCGCGGCCTAGAGGTACGCGCCGCCTGAGCAGTGCCGGACCTCGTCACCCGCTCGCCCAGCTGCACGGTACCTCTGCACATGTACCCGCGTCCTAGCTCCCGTAGCCCCCTTTGCTCTCTCTCTTTCTGCCCGGCTTCACTGCATTCCACCTTGTTGGTTGGAGGAGTCGACCTCGCCTCATCCCATATCCCATCCAGCCAGCATTGCTTTCATCTTGACTCTCTCATCGCCCTCCCCCCTTTCGGTCTTTGACTTGGTCTCGCCACCAGCCCGGCGTGCATTTTGCCTTGTTTCCGTCGTCTTCGGCCTCGGTGGGGACCCTTGCTCGGCGTGCGCTCTTCGGCCGCTGCCCTCTGCTCAAGGTATCAACAAACGCTGCTCTTCTCGATGCATCCGTCCGCCAGCTGAAGCCTCATCTGGCCTTCCCCTCCCCTCTCTTGATCCAGGCACGTCTGTCGTGCGCGTGCCCCCTCCACCATGGATCCACCCACGGAGCCAGCGGCACCGCCCGACCAACTCCACGACGCCATGGAAAACATGGAGATGGATCAGCAGCAACCACCACCCGACCAACAAGCCCTCCCGCCGCCGCATGCCGCGCACGACAGCCTCGACGATACCTTCGGCGGCATCGAGGGCTCCCCCCATGTGGGCTCGGGAAGCAACGGCCACCACCACGGCCAAGCTCCGACGCTCGACCCGGCCGTCGCGCCAAACAGCCCCCGCCACGATGACGACCACGCCAGCCGCCACACGCCGCCCGTTTCCGGCGCCCACTCGGTCTCGCGGCCCGGCAGCCAGATGTCGAACCCCTCGAGCTCAAACCCCCTCCACCAGGCCCACGGCAGCGAGCACGGCGGCCAGGCCTCGAGCGAACCCGCCAACGGCCGCAACCACGTCGTCATCAAGGTCGGCATGGTGGGCGATGCCCAGATCGGCAAGACGTCTCTCATGGTCAAGTACGTCGAGGGCAGCTGGGACGAAGACTACATCCAGACGCTGGGCGTCAACTTTATGGAAAAGACGATATCCATCCGCAACACGGAAATCACCTTTTCCATCTGGGACCTGGGCGGCCAGCGCGAGTTTGTCAACATGCTGCCCCTCGTCTGCAACGATGCCGTCGCCATCCTCTTCATGTTTGACTTGACGAGGAAGAGCACCCTCAACAGCATCAAGGAGTGGTACCGCCAGGGCAGAGGCTTCAACAAGACGGCCATTCCCATCCTCGTCGGCACAAAGTACGACCACTTTGTCAACTTTCCCATCCAGGACCAGGAGGAGATTTCCAACCAGGTAGGCCCGGTTGCGGCGTGGGCAGAAAGGGCCGTGCTGACGAGTCCAGGCGCGGCGGTTCGCCAAGGCCATGAGGGCATCTCTGATCTTCTCGAGTACCAGCCATAGCATCAACGTACAAAAGGTGGTTCCACGCCGAGTGCAAGTCACGGACATGGGATGCAGGAGCTGACCAGACTGGGGCAGATATTCAAAATCGTCTTGTCCAAAGCGTTTGACCTCAAGTGCACGATACCCGAGATCGAAAACGTCGGCGAGCCGCTGCTGCTATACCAAAACGTCTGATCAAGTCGCCGGTCTTGCGCATCCCAAGACTGGCTACAGTTGCTTCATGCCGCCGGACCGACCCCGCGGCACATGGCTGAAGGTTGGGAAGAGGAGCGCTGCACAAACTACTTGGAGCTCCGAGTTCCGAAAAAGGGCCGGATCTGTCTGGGCCGTCGGCATCTCGCCGGCAGACGTGACGACGACGTGGCCGGCGACAGTTCTGGTATAGCATCTATCGAGTGGAACGACGCCATGTTGAGGCTCTTTGTAACCCTACCGATGACGCGCATTGGTTTTTCTTTGTCTCTTGCCACGCGGCCCATGGCCCAACTTGCCACTCCTTCAAGTTGGCCACGGGTACCGGCACCTGGGCATGTCATGCTAATAGAGGAATACGGGGGCGGACGAAACGGGCGCCGGCAGTGGCGGATGGGACGACGACGTCGGGGGCCGTCGACGGCGACTGGGCGTGGCGTGCGAGTTGCCTTGGTACAGGACAGGAAGCGGCGCGCGTGGTTTGGATCGGGGTGACGATCCAGGGCCCTCGTAAAGCAAGCATGGTGGAGAGAGGTCGCGCGGTCGATTGGACGGCGACGGTGCCGAGAGCATGTAAATGGCGGACAGGCGGGCGACGGGGAGGAGGGGAAAACAGCGGTGTCGACGAGACGAGGCGCGGGTCGGACACTTGGCCAAGCTCGTGTCTGTATCCGTACAAAGTAGCAAATCCCAGGACCAGGAGATTGTTGCCACGTGCCACGGGGAGGGCCAAGAGTGATGCTCAGCCGGGGTCAGGGCGAGGATTGCCTCGATGTAACCGGCCGTTTCTCTACTGTCCGTTTCACGGTCACGGCCAGAGTCACGGTGCCGGAAGGGGAAACCGTCCCGTCGTCAACCTGGGCCCACGTCTCCTCTTGTCCTCCGCCCCCCCCCTCGGTGCCGAAGTTCTCGACCCGGCACACAAACACGTCATGTCGTGCGTGCCTCGGCATTGACGCAGGCAAGACCCTCCTCCAGGACCACCGGGGGAGGGGGGCTACACGGTGGAGGGCATGGCATGACAGGTACGTAGGAGCAGCAGTAGCAGCAGCAGCAGCACACACACACACACAGCACACATGCATACGTCAATGCGAGGCGCCGCCCCACCCCATCTCGTTTTGCCGCCTTCGGTCCACATGTTTAGTCGCTCGCAAAAAGTGGGAGGGCAGTTGCGGCGGCGGTGCCGAGACCCGGTACGACGACGAGGGCGGCGCAGGAAGAAAAGAAAAAAGGGAAACGAAACAAAGGGAAACGAGACGGGTGAATCACAAGCCGTGTGTGCGGGGGGCCGCCGGTATTCGGTATTGCGTATGTGAAGTGCCGGTTTGAGACGTGGTGGGAAAAAGGGCGGGTTATTATTGCACGGGCGTATGTACATATGTAGGCTTTCGGTGGCAGAGCAGGTCATGGCATTGCGGATCCTCACAGTGGCCACCTTAAAAAGGTGTGCAAAAAGTCATCGTCGTGCTATTCAGGGCGCCGAACATGTGCGTGCCGTGCACACCGTGCGTGCCGCGCGGGCCATGCACGGCCCGACACCGGGGTGGGCCTGAAACCGTTCTGCACCTGCACACTGTATGTATGTACTCGTTGCCGCAGAGGGGCAGTACATTGTACGTGCAGTACAGTGCAGCAGTGCGGCACAGACAACCACTCCAACTTGCACTACTGTAGGTACCTAAGCAGGGCCGGTACCTGGTGCGCGTAAACAGCCTACCGGCCAGGTACTGGTACCAAGGTGCCTTGGAAGAGAAGGGCACGTTTTCTCCCCTTGTCCCGCCTCAACTGTGCGCACCTCCCCTCCCCCCCCCCCCGGGCGTATTCGTACTCGCCCAGTAAGTACCCTTGGGGAGGGAGCCCATCTCGCCGATATCCGCCACGGTATATTCGCCGCCGTCGCATGTGCCCTCTGCCGACCTCCCGGGCATTCGCCGGCCCTCTCCTCGCCCTGCCACGGCAACTAGTCCGTTTCCTTGTCCTCCACCGTCAATAGATCCATCCGCCCGTTGGGCCATGCGAGAAACAGGCCGCGCGCGCGCGTCGTGTGGCGCTCAGCCTCCCCCCACGACAATGCGAAAAAAAAAAGAAAGGGGGAAAAAGAAAAAAAAAGGTCTAGCCAAAACTCAACCGATGCACCGGTCCCAGATGGTACAAACCATCATGGGCCGCGCTTACGCAGGAACCGGCCGTCGTCGGCCCAATCAGGCCCTGGCCGACAGCTCGGGCTCAAAAAATGTCTGCGCTGTTGGGGCCGGCGACAGCTCATCCACATCGGACGGCGTTAAGCTTCCCAAATGAAACAGTGTAGCATCCATTGTCCATAGGTGCCCGCTATGTAACTATATGCCTGTCCCCATACAAGTATTAGCTTTCCCAGTAGTAGTTGGACACTCGCCCCAGAGCCTCTCCAAGCCTCGGCATGCCCTCGTGCTTTCGACAAAGCCAATGCGCCCGTTGTATCCCTCCCGACTCCCTCTCAAGCTGTTGCGAGGTGCTCTCCCCGTCGCACCCAATGTCAAACTCCGTAAACGCCAGGCTGTGCTGTCTTTGAGAATCCTCTGCTGCCCCCATCTGGTCCACCGACTGGCCAGCGTCGAGCCCCAGAGGTGTATATACAACGATTCATCTGCCTGTCGTCAAGGCACAGGCGGGCCGCATCTTGTTGTCCATGACCAGTTCCAGACGCCAAAGCAGAAATGCGCCCAGGTAGAGACGGTGCCGTGTGGCCCGGAGCAGGCGCTGCTGCTCCGACAATGCCACTAATCCATCATGAATTGTTCTTTCCCCATATGGGAGCCCCGAGGGGCTTGCTGACGCCAAAGCCGACGCCGACGGCCACTCCCACCACGAGCACGACAATCAAAATCTTGACGGCAATGCGCGTGCGGCGGTCGAGGCGCGCCAGGCAGGCACAGCTGCGTTGCCTCTTGGCCGCCTTGGCTCGTTGCTTCCAGTGGTCCTTGCCCGGCCAGACCTGGCAGTCGTTTCTCCTAGTCAAGACGATGCTGGACCGCGGGCACTTGTCTGTCGAGCCGTTGGTCATCATGGCTTCAACGTCCGTGTCAAATGGGTTGGCGCTCCTCTCGGATCGGGGCGACGTGTGGCCGCTGGGGCATGGCGACCTGTCAAAGGGACTCGGGCAGGATGTCATTGTGGTTGCGAGGGCCGCCTTTTCCATCGTGGCAATCGTCGTGTCGATGTGGATGCCAGCCGTCAGAGGGGGCTGGTCTTTGGTGGAGGGCGACGCCATGGTTGCAGCGGCGCGAGGCAGTTGCTTGTCGTCGGGGGAGCGTTGTGAGGCTGCGGTGGAGTCCAAGAGGCGGGCAGCGAGACGTTTGTATGTCAAGAAACGAAGCTCCCTAAAGTCGGGGTGAGCTGTCAGCGGGCGGCAAAACGGCTGGCATTCAGGGCGTAGGAGGCGAATTGGGAAAGGAATGCAAAGCAACAAATGACTTTGAGTGGAGGCCGGGACCAAGACAGGCAGTGTTGGCTCCAGGACGCGCAACCAAGTTGAAACATGTGACCTGACTTACGCAGGTAGGCTGTGACTGACGTCTAGAGGGGCGATGGCAGTGATACAATGCTGCTAGGACGTCGAGGGCGGCGGCAGCGGCTTCTATCGCCAAGGTCGGCTGGACAGGCTTCCGGAACCGTGTGCAGAGCCGATTGACTTGGGCGCGAGCAACGTCAGAATCAGGGAGCTGGTTGTTGGACCCCTTTGCGCTTGTGGGAGGAATCAGCGAATCGACATTGCTCGCTCCCTGGGGCGCCGATTCGAGTCGGGTGAAGAGACGACAGCAGTAGACGCTGAGGGGAGGCAGAAATTGAAGAGATGCAAAGGGGAATTCCCGATGTTGGTGAGGCTTGGCGAAATGAAGTGAAGGAAGGGGAGGTCCAAGGCTAAAGAGGAAGAATCTTCAGATGGACT
>JAPEBW010002619.1:0-10691 GCA_027405785.1 Ophiocordyceps robertsii | reverse complement strand
CAGTCCTACTTAGCTAAGCTAAGACTACTACTCTTAAAGAAGTAATCCGCTTTTAAAATACTAATAAAAGATAAACTATAAAACAATAAAACCTATATAATTAAGTAAACTAAATTTAGTATTACTTAAATAAATTAATGACCCTTTTAATAAAGGAAATAAAGATAAGCTAACTATAAAACCTTTCGGCTCCTTACTTATTAAATACCCTTTAAATCGAGCTTATAATAAAGCTACTTTTTTCTTAAGATAATAAGCTTAGTAGATATTTTTACCGCATACGACTAATAAAGTTTAGTTTATAAGCCTTAACCGGAAATCCGCTTTAAAGAAAAACCTAGCGAGCTTAGTATTAAACTAAGCTAATAGATCTCCGCTTTATAAAAACGGTTTAGAATTCGCTTAAAAATAGTAAGATAACCGCTTAATAAAAAGCACTTTACTATTAAAGATATAATAATAAGGTTTAACTTTAAGTCTTATATATTATACTTATAATATAAAGCTAAGGCAGCGCTTTATTAGCTAAACTACTTAATTATAGTAATTTACTAAAAGCTAAACGTTTCTTTATTAAGATCCTAAAAACATTTAGTAAGAAATAAGGATATTAATAAATAGATTAATAAATAAAAAGAAATTGTTCCTTAGCTATAAGTTAAATATATTTAAGGATCTTAAAAGCACTTATTAGCGTAAAAGAAATAAGTTTAACTTGTAAAAAGGCGAGAATAAACTAGCTATAATTTAAACGCACTTAAAGGATAGTTTAAGACGCCTTAGCTATCTATTAAAGGCTTACTAAGACTGCGGGTAATATTTATAAACCGCTTAGTAAAAGGGGATATACTATAAGCTTTATAGCGCTCGCTAAGTTAAAAGAGAAACCTATTTAAATAGCTAAGAATATAAGCTAAAGTCTTCTAGCTTAAAAGAAAAAGAACCTTAAAGACTATATACTTAATAACGCTAAAGCTAAACTAAGTATACCTTATAATTAAAATTAGAATTATAGTAAAAACCGATAATTATTTAAAGGACGAAGAGTAATATAGAAAAAGCTTAAATAAATATTAATAAAAGCTTAAAGGAAATCATATTTTATATTATAGTAAACTTAGTTTAAGAGGTCGCCTTAGTATATAGATTTTATAGTAAAGTATTCCCTTTAAAGAATAAGCTTTATTAATACGTTAAAGATAAATACCCCCTTAACCTTAGCTAAGACGTTTTTATATAAAGATATAGCTTAGTAGAGTTAGTAGTTATCCGGAAGCTAGAAAGCGTTTAAAGAGTTAAGGCTTCTCTTAATATTTAACTATTAAGCTTTAATAGGCCGTTACGATTTACTTATATACGCTTATTAGTTTGTAAAAAAAAGGGCCTAAGATAAGTATTAAAGCCTATATAGATACTAAGGTAGACTAAAGCCTTATTTAAGCCGACTTAGTAAAGACCTTTTAAAACGTAAATATAAACTCCTCTTAACGAATTCTTATTTAAAAAGTAAGAAAAATAGCTACTATTAAATAAGCAGAATTTACTATATATATACTAAGAAGGCTAAATAGTAGCCTTATAGTTATAAAGGTAAGGATCGGTACTTAAATAGTAAAACGCTTAGCGGCTTATATATTGCTTAGCGGAGATTTTTTAGTTCCTTACTAAAAGGACCTTATTAACTTTATATTAGTTTTATAGATTAAGGCCTATAAAAGAATTAAATCTAAAGTTAAGATAGTTTAGCTAAAACTAGTAATATATAAATAAGTAATCTACTTAGTTATTATAATAATTTTAGCTAGTTTTAGCTACGCTTTACTTATATAAGTCTAAGCGCTACTATTAAGGCGTAATATAATATTCTTTCTTAATAACCTTAAGCTTACTTAAACGATAATATAAGATTATAAGTGCTTTATAGCGATAAACTCTTTTAAGAAACTATTAGTACTTTACTAATACTAAAAGGTAAGGATAATTACGGAGCTTAATAAGCAGTTCCGGCTATATAAGGAGGTTAATACTACTACTCTCTTAGCGGAAGTCTTTATAAAAAACGTAAATAAAATAAACCCCGCTAAGGACCTTTTATAAAAGGATCTTATAATAAACTATAAGCTTAAAATCGGCCGAACTAAGGACTTACTTAAACTTACTACTAATAAAGGCGTCCGGATCTATACTAAGGACTTAAAATATATATTTAAAGTCTAAGATATCCTTTAGCTATTTCCCCGCTTTTAAAGGGATAAGAGGGTAGTATATATAGATTAATCTAAATATATATATATTCCCTTAATAAAAGGATAGTAATACTAATAAGTTATATTAAGATTATATCTTTTAAGGGAGAAGTAAAAAAAGGTAGTAAATACGATATTTAGCTAGCTAACTAAATAAAGATAATTAAAACAAGTTTTTAAGCTAACTTTATTCGCGGGGCTAGTATTCGTACTATAAAAGATAGTAAATAAGAAGGAAAAGAGATATATAATTATAAACCTATAAAGGATTAACGCTATTATTACTTTTAATGCTTACTTAATGCCGCTTAAAGCAATATAATTAAACGCCTTTAAGGAAAGAAGTTTATTAGTATAGTAAACGTATAATTGTTTTTTTATTAGTTTTAAGTCTATTATAACTACTAAGAAAGGTTTATAGTTATAAGCTATTACGGGCTAAAAGAATTACTAGTAATACTTATAAGCTTTAAGAACTCCTTAGTATATCTTTAAAGGTTTATCGATAACATTCTTTATAAATACTAAGAATACGTAGCGGCTTATATTAACAATATTATTATTTACTTTAATATAGCTAGAAAGCACCTTTTATACTTAAAGGTAGTATTCCGCGCTTTTTATAATTATATAATTACCTTATTTAGGTTAAAGTCCTTTTTAATATACTTATTTATTTAGCTCTTTAGATTTAAGGTAAATGCTA
This sequence comes from Ophiocordyceps robertsii, assembly GCA_027405785.1. Lineage (NCBI taxonomy): Eukaryota > Fungi > Ascomycota > Sordariomycetes > Hypocreales > Ophiocordycipitaceae > Ophiocordyceps > Ophiocordyceps robertsii. The sequence goes on along the minus strand of JAPEBW010002619.1, from coordinate 7,739 downwards.
TTAGCTTAATAAATATAAAAAAACGCGTATAAGCTTTAAAAGATATCTCGTTCTTAAAGAACCTTTAATAGCTTAAGAAATAAATCGGTCTTACTAAGTAGCTAGGCTTTTTAGTTTTATATTTCGCTAAGGAAGTTAATGTCTTATAAAGATAAAAAACGGAGTTGCTTTAAGTAAGATAAAAAGAAGGAGTCCCTTTAAGTAGCTAAGGATAAGTCCGATATACTACGAAAGCCACTTTTTAGCTTACTTTAAAAGAAAAAGAGGCCTTCGCAAATTTAATTAAAAAACTTACTAAGCCTTAAATAATTTACTACTTTAACCCCGCTTAATAACTATTTATTAAGATCAATATATCTTAAGAATATAAAGTAACGGCTATAGCTTTTTACTTAAAAGAAGGCACGAAATTAGATAAAAAGACGTTATTAGCTTAAATTAAAGTTTAGCTTATTATTTACTAAAGCCGCGCCTTTAAAAGTAAAGAGCCTAAATACTAGCTTATAAAGCTTAAAGTAGCCGGTTTAGTATAAGCCGTCTATAAGTTACGTACTATAATACTATCTATAAGAACGCTATAAGTTGTTATTTTTATTAACTATATAAGTATTTATAAAATCGTATACTAAAAATCCTTATTTTTTATTTATATAAAATCTAAAAATAAGCTAGTCTGCGCTTTTCAATACTTAAACGAATTCCCGCTTAAAGTATACTATATCCTAAGTGTTAAAAACGTTATACTAAATGCTTTTTTATATTAACTATATTAAAATTATAAGCTAGTATCCTTTAACTAAAAAGGGGAATTAAAACGTATTTAAGAAGATAAGATAACGGACCGCGTATTATTTTATTTAAAAGTATTAATCGAATTACTACTCCGCTAAAAGAAAATCGAGAAATATATAAAGGATATATAGTAAGTAAAGATTATTATTTTGCTTAGCGATAAGAACCGTATCTTTAAACTCTTATTCCTTTAATTATTAAGGTTACTATACTTTATAGAGAATAATAAACGCCGGAGACTATATATCCCTAAGATTTATGCTAACGAGATTTTCGAAAACGTTTATACTAAATATTTTTATACTAGCTATACTTATATATAATAAGATCTATTTAAAAGCTTCTTTATCTTATAGCTTAGTAAATATATAGATAAGGTTATAAATAGCTACGATATATATTATTATAATTAAAATTATTATAATTAAACCGATTAAAGTAAGATATTAAAGTAGCTTATCTTAATTTAAAGCCCGCCGGGTTTATACTATATAATAGCGATAAACTTTATTACTAAGCTATTAATAATCTAAGCCGAATAAACCTTATAAAAGGATCTTATAAAGAACTTCTTTAATACCTTACTAATTAAAACTAATAAATTCTTAAAGATATATCTTTTTTTTAAGCAATAACTAGTTTATAGCGGAAGACTAAGTATAAGCGTTATATATTAAGCTACTCCGCGTTAACTAAGGGATTTTAAAGGAGATAATCTTAAATTAAGATATAAAGTTTATTTTAGTATTTTAGCTAACTTTATAACAAGGTTTAAAATTAAAGCTTTTTATATTTACTGCTTAGTACTTTAAAACTAATAGCTTATTAAAAAGGCGAAATTAAATTATATAAATCACGCAATAATTCTTTATCGCTAATTTCCTAAACTTATACTAAACTAATACTTAAATCGCTTTTTAGTTTAGCCTAAATAATTCCTTTTTCTTAGTAATTTATATAGCCCTTAATAAGCTTATTATAAGGATAAAAATAGATAACGGCTTTTAGTTCCTTAATAACTACTTATACTTATAAAACTAAGAGGTCTTATAAAAAGCAGCTAAGTTAGCTATCGCTTATACTTAGGCTGCTATAAAGAATAAATATAATAAAAAACACCGCTTACTAAATTTTAAGCTAAGCGATTAAGTTTAGCTATAACTTAATTAAGGTTATTATATTATAGATAGTAAACTAGCGAAACTTTAAGAAAGATATACTAAGCCGTTTAAAGTTACTATTAAAGTAAGATAGCTTATATATTAATTAAATATAAAAAAGTTCTTTAATATTTATTTAGTTGTTTTAGTATTATAACTATGCTTCGTAAGTAAGCTAGCTATATACTTAGGCTTAGTTTATATAAAAAGATACTTTACTTAAATAAGTAAAAAGTAAAACGAATCTTTTAAAGCTATATAATAAAAAGAAGTAGTAAAAAGCTAAAAAAGAGTTTCTTATAGCTTAAAAAGGCTAGCTAAGTAGCTATAACTTATAAGTAAACGAAAAAGCGGTCTTCTTCTTAAAGATTATGAAAGGCTGAAAGAAAATATAAAAGGAGTTAGCTACTTAAGTAGTTTAAATAAAGTATAATATACGGCCTTTATAACTTAATACGAAACTCTTTAACTAAGAGAATTAAGCGGTTAAGCTTAAGTATAAAACTTAAAAGCTATTATAAATTATAAGGAACTATAACTTACCACGCTTATAGTAATTAGTTATTTTCATAATAATATACCGCCTTTTACTTTAAGTAATAAAGCTCTTTTAGCCTTATAGTATACTTATTTAAATTCTCTTTACTACTTACTTTCTTTCCTTTCCTTTTTTTTATTACTATATTTCCCTATACCGCTAGCTTTAGCTTACTATACCTTACTTACCTTTATATATATAACCTTTTTTACTTTAAGCTTATAATCTTTATACTTTTATTTTAAGTCCTTTTATCGTTAAACGTTTTTTTATAGCTAAAACTAGCTATTTTATAATGACCTTTTTAGCTTACTTTCCTATAAGCTTTTATGCCTTTAATATAAAGGATATAAGCGGGCGCTTAAGCTTTATAGAAATAAAGCGGCTATTCTTAATAGCTTTAATTCTTTTAGTTAGAGTTAAAAGCTTTAAGTTTAAGCCTTTATAGAAACCTACGCTACTTTTTATAGCCGCGCTTAAGCTAATAGATTTAACTTGAATTTTAGTATTATAAAAGACGGCTTATCCTACCCTCTTTAAATACTTAACTTAAATAACTTGCCCCTTAGCTTTATACTATAGCGTAGATTAAATAGCCGGTTTCGTAGTAACCTAGCTATACTTTTTACATAGCTCTTACTATTTAAAAGTCTTTACCGCCTATATATTCTTTAAGGTATAGCTTAAAATCTTTATTAATAAAAGAATTAGCTAATACTTAACGCCTTTAAGTTAGCTAACCTTATTATAGTCTTAAGATTTATAGTAGCTATTATAGCTTATAAAAACCCGCTTTAGCTAAATAATTAAAATAGTATCCGCGCTATTCTTAACTATATATTTAAGGCTTTACTTAACTAGTTTATAGTTAGGTTTATAGCGATATTTTAAGCTACGAAAGCCGAAACCTTATCTCGCTTTATATATAGTCTAGCCCGCGCTATAAAATCCTCCTCTTAGCTTATAGCTATTATAAGCTTAAAGGACCTATTTAGTCTTACTTAGTTAACGCTCTTTCCCTTTACTATAATACTTAGCCCGGCTATATAAAGGCGTATAAGCGCTTTACTATAGTTTATTTACTATCCCTCCTTAATAGAAAAAGATAGCGATAACTAACTTTATAATATATTCCGCCGCCCGATTTTATAAAAGCTATTAGTAGTAACTAATATAATCCTTTATAGGCCCGGCTTTATAAGCCTATACTCCGGCAATAAAATTATAATAATTTAGAGTTTCCGCTTAGCTATAAACTATATAAAGTTTAACTTATAAGCCCGTAAATAGTTTTAACGCGACTAAACTTTAACTTAAGCAATAGAATTCCTAGGTTTTAATATCCGCCTTATTAGCTATATTAACTATACGCTTTATATTCCTTCTTTTAAAGCCCCTTTTATAAAGAGGTTTTTTTAAACTCTTAAATATATTTAAAACCTTAAGAGCGAGAAGTTAAGTATTAAAACTATTAAAAACCTTATAACCTACTTTTAAGCGGGAATATAAACGTTTAATACCTTAATACTAACTATATATATTAATATTATTAGGACGGCTTACCTTTACCTTTATACCTTCTTAGTAGCTAGATATATATTAATCGGCGGAAAGGTAAAAGTAATAGCGCTATATAAAAAGGATAATAAGTTAAAAAGCCTAGTAATAAAAAGTAAGGGATAGCTATAATAGTAATAATAAGTAAGATATAATATCTCGCTTATAGGCGGCTTATAAAGCGAGTAAGTAATATAAGAAACTTAGTAAAGAATATAAAATAGTATAAAGAGTAAGTAGGATAATAATATAAAATAAGACTAATATAAAAGTAGTTTTATATAACGTATCTTACTATAAAAACGGATATTTCTTAATATAGAGACTTCTTACTGCTTAATAAGTGCTTAAATATATACTTAAAGGAAAGTTAAAAACCTTATTATTAATTTTCGCGGGATATATTAATAGCCTTAATAAAATAAAAACGTACAACTAAATAAATAGTAAGAATCTATAAAAAAGCCGCTTACTTACTATTTTAAGCTACTTAACTACTATTAGCTAAATAGGCTAAAAAAACTATTAAAGAATAAAGATAGTATACTACTAATATAAAGTTAAGATACTACTATAAAGCTATTACTTAACGCCCCCTTTACTTTATTTTTACTTTAAACTAATAAGGATATTAGCTTTTCTTTTTTACATATAGGAGTTATTATAAAATCTAAACGGCTATGCTTAAACTCTTTACTTTACTTTTTTAAGGAGCTTTATAAAACCTAGTAATAAAAACGCTTAAAGCACGTACTATAAAGGCTCGCTTAAAGAGATATAATAAAGACTACCGGTCGGACCTTGCTAAGGTCTTTAAAATATAACTATAAAAGCTTTAAAGCTTATCCGATTATAGTTTATAATGTTTTTAATTAAGGAAAATACTATAAAAACTACTAAGTAGATTCTGCTAATATCTTAAAAAGATATTTAAGGATTTTCGTAGGATATCTTAATTATAGTTAGGCTTATTTTTAACTATAAAAGCACCTTAAAAGATATAAAATTAACTTTACCACGATTTTTAAGGGATATTTAAGGATATTTAAGGGATTTTCTTTATTATAGTTTATAGTATTTTTAACTAAGGGTTTAAGGTTAAAGATCTTTAAAATTAGCTTTAAGAACTAAGTATAAAAAAAGTAGCTAGCTATGCTTTAAAGAAAAAATAAGCTTTTTACTATCTTTAAACCTTTATATACGTTTATATATAGTAATTAGTCCGTTATACTAGCTTAACTAGCGGTAATTAGTCCGTAGTACCGGCCTTAACTAATAGTAATTAGTTTATAATACCGGCCTTAACTAATAGTAATTAGTCCGCGCTTTATCCCCTTATTTTTATACTATAAAGCGTAGTAAATAGCGACTATATTATATAATTAAGCACTTATCTTATAAGAAGTTTAATACTAAATAATATTCTTTTTAGTAAAAAGCTTTTATTAGCCTTTTAATTTAACCTTAATAATAAGAATCTTTTTTAACGCGCTTATAACTAAACTTTAAGATAAGTAAGCTATAAAAGCAGGAAAAGCTATAGCCTACTAAGTTTACTAGTTTAATAATCTCCTTTGCCTTTTTTTAAGGTATAATACTATAATAGCTTATAAAGCTAAATAAAATATAAAATAAGTCTTACTTAGCTAAGCTAAAACTAACACCTTTTAAAAGGTAATTTGCTTTTAAAATACTAATAAAAAATAAACTATAAAATAATAAAACTTATAAAACTAAGTAAACTAAATTTAGTACTACTTAAATAGATTAATTACTACGACGGCTTAAGATCGCGGCGGGGGTGGTTAAAGAGGGTGTTGTATTATTAGCGGCCTTTTAAGGTGTCTGCTCTAAGTCCCGCCGGGTGCCTGCTACTAAGGAAGCACCGGCTATAGCGCGAGCGGGCAAGGGAGGCGGCACGAACCTAAGCCGGGTAAGGCGACTTAAATAATACTTAGTTAACTAGGCTAAGTTAAGTATTTTAAGGAAGCTAAGAGGGAGTAACCCGGCCTTACTATAAGCAAAAAACTAATAGTACTTAAGGTTAAAGCTAAGGTCTTTAGTCTTATTTTCCTAGCCCGCTAGGCTAAGAGCGGGGGCAATATAAACACGCTTTAAGGTAGTAATTATAAAGTCGTCGGCCTTAAAGGCGCTGCTCTTAAAGAGGCTATAGGTGCGTTTTTAAGTAGCTAGGGGAACGCTATAGCTAAGTAGCGGGCTAAAGGCGGGTATAGTAAGAGTTAAAATAAGGTCTTTCTCTTTATCGTTAATATCGCTAATATCGCTATTACTACTATTAGCATCGGAAAAAATAAGGGCAGCGTTAAGGCTAGGCTAAGGGCCGTCCTCTTCTTTAAGGCCCTTAGTATCGGCCTCCTTATCGTTATCGCCCCCGTCCTCCTCCCTTAGTTCTTTATCGCTAATATTAAAGTCGGGCTCCCTTAAGTCGGATATAATATCGGCCTTAATAGCCTTTCCCTTACCTTTACGCTTAAGCGCCCCCCCGATATTTAAGCTTTTAAGTAAGAACGGCGCGCTCTTAAGCATAAGCCTTAGTAAGAGCCTTAGCTTAAGCCTTCTTCTTAGCCTTAGCCTCGGCCTTAAAATCCTTTAAGATAATAAGAATCTTAAGGGGCGTAGGCTTAAGCGGGGCGAGGGCGGCATAGGCCTATACTAAGTCTTAATTAAGTAAATAACTCTTAAGGGCGATATCCCGGCCCTTATAACCGCTAAAGCTAAGGTAGTCGGCTACTATAAACATTGCATTTTTTATACTTATTATAATCCGGGCTATAAAGTAAACGGTCTAGTATATAACTATAATAGTATTAGTAAGCTTGTTAGCGAACTTAGTATTAGCCTTATAGGCCGCGCGCGCGTTGTTAATAAAATAGCTAAGGGTGGAGGCAAGAAGCTTAATATTTTCGTTAAGCGAGGCCGGACTAAGGGCGGCCTTAGACGCGAGAGCGCGGGCCGTAGTAGCTCCGGCGCGTTAACGGAGCTCTATCGCTATAAAGGTAAGCTTTATATACGCAGAGCGCTTAATAGGCCTGCCGGTCTTATACGACTCCTTCTATACGGTATAAAGCCTACGGGCTACGTCCTTACTAATAGCGGTAAGCTGCGGGGGGGATTAGCTAAGTAGCGAAAGCGGATTTAATACGAGATTACTTACCTAAAAATAGGAACGATTACTAAAAGCGTAGGCGACGCACGCCTTTATAGAGATAGCTAAGAAAGGGTTAGCAACGCGAGTTATATATACTTAAGCGGCGGATATAGCCCGGATATATATAAGCTTAGTTTTAATAGCCCCGGAAAACTATAAGCGTATCGTCGCTCGATAAGCGGCTTATATATATATAGTAAGGGATCTTACGTTTAGTACCGCGGCGAGCTTAAGCGTCCTTATCTTTAGTATCCCGGCCCGGCAACTTAAGGAGAGGGCCCGTGTTAAGATTAAAAAAGGCGGAGGCATGTTAAAGACGGGTCAGCGGATAAGAAATAGGCGAGTATAAGGGATAGGCGCGTTTTTAGTAAGAGAGGAGAAAGGTATATACGAGCGCGCGGCGCGTAAGAGGCTTTATCCCCGGGACTATAAGCGGGATTAGTAACCGGGAGGCGCGGCGTAAACGTATAACGGGCCCGATTAAGAATACGCGCGTACCTTAAGGTGCCGAATTCCTATTAAA
>JAPEBW010002618.1:0-10691 GCA_027405785.1 Ophiocordyceps robertsii | reverse complement strand
CGTACTGTTTCTCTGTAGTAAAGTATAAATGTTTTTTTATTTTTTTTTTAGTATAAGTCTTCGCGCCCTTTTAACTTATAAAAACCGGTATATAAAAGAGTATTCTTTTTTTATAGTAAAGAATATTATAAAAAACTACCTTATTTAAGTCTTATTTTAAATTATTATCTTACTTACTTTTTATAACGATTTATTTTTCTTTATATATTAAAAATCTAATATTCTTAGTTAAAAGAACCGTTAAGAATACGTCTTTTTAAAGAGCTAGCAAATTCTAATATTTTAATAAAAGGGGAAAATAAAGCGGTATAAATAAAAGTACTTTTATTAGTAAATCTCTATAAAGAGAGAGCTTTTTACTCTTAAAAGACGTAATAAACTAGCAAAGAGCGTTATAAAATAAAGGTGCTGTAATAACTAATTTCTCTTATATTAAGAAGAAAGAATCCGGCCTTATAAGTCTTAAATGTGAAAAAGGCTTATTTAAAGTATTTAGTAAAAGATCTATTTATATAAGAAATCAGCTTATAAATAAAAAGGTTAAAGAAATTAACTAAGTAGTAAAGCTTTTATTGTATTATTTTAGTAGCTATTTAATAGCTGATATATAATAAGAAAGAATTGAAAAAAGCTAAGAAAATAAATAAATAGTTTAATAAATAGTTATAAGTAATAAATAGTCTTTGTTAAAAAAGGGGTTTATATAAGGTTTATAAAAGGGTTAAGCTAAAAAAGATATTAAACGATAAAAAAATTTAAAATAAGAGTATATAAATCGTAAACTTAATATAAATGCGGTTATAAGTATAAGAGTAAGTAAAGTACGGTGGGCTAAAGCCGGCGGCTATAAGAAATTTAGTTTTAAAAGAAATAAGAAAAAGGAGAAAAAGCAAGCGGTAAAAAAAAATTAAATACATATACTATAAAGCTAAAAAAAAGCTTTATTACCTAAAGTAAAAAGCGGTATATTATTGCTATAGAACGTAAGATATAAGCGCTCCGGCTACTTATATATCGGTATATAAGATATAAGTATATAGATAATAATTAGCCTCCTAACCTTTAATTAAGGCCGGGGCGAGACCTTTTAGCAGTGCGGTATTATTATATTGATTTTCCGTAGTAAATAGTAGTAATTCCTTTAGCGTAAGTTCGATCCCTATATAAGAAAGTAGACCTATAAGTCCGTATGGAAATAAGGCTCCCCCGGGCGCGCGTAATAATATAAGCGTACGTAGCTTTTAGCTACCGGCTTTATAAACTAAGGAGGTCCCGTCTTATAAATAACGAAGACGTTATCGTCTTTCTTTTTAAGGCGGCAATTGTTATAAAACGTAAGATATAAGCGCTCCGGCTACTTATATGTCGGTATATAAGATATAAGTATATATACGATAATTAGCGTCTCGACCCTTAACTAAGGCCGGGGAGAGACCTTTTAGCAGTGCGGTATTATAGCATTGCTTCTTTATAGCAATTATTATTAAAGTGACTTATTACTTTAAGTATAGTAAGCTATAGTTTTTTATAACTTATTATAGCTTTTAAGTCTTATACTTAAGCTTAACTACTTAATTCTCTTAGTCTGAAAGTTTTATATTAAGTTATAAAGGCCACGCGTTATTTTTTTATTTAAACTACTTAAGTAGCTAGCTTTTTTTATACCTTTTTCAAGGCTTTTATAGTCTTTAGTAATAAAGCCGCTTTTAAATTTACTTATAAGTTTTAACTACTTAGCTATTCTTTTTAAGCTAAAAGAAACCTTTTTTAAAGCTTTTTACTGCTTTTTTTATTCTTTACCTTTATAAAATCCTTTTAAGTTTTCACTTATTTTTATTAAGTATTTTTTCCTTTTAATTTAGCTTAAAGCCTATAGCTAGCTTATTAACTAAGCGTAGTTATACTATTAAAATAACTAAAAGAATACTAAAGAATCCTTTTATATTTAACTAGTATATAAGCTGCTTTACTTTAGTAGTAACTAAAAAAGGTTTAATATATCTTTCTTAAAGTTTTACTAGCTTACTATCTATAATATAATATCTCTTCTTAAGCTATAGCTAAACTTAATTACTATGTTTTAATTTAATAATCGGTGTTTCTTAATTATATCTATGTTTTATAGCGGCTTAAGTATAAGCTATAGCTAACTAAACTTTTTTAAAAAGGACCTTTAAATTTTCTAGGTTTAAACGATCGCTAAGAAACTACTGCTTATTGTTTATTTTTATTGTTATAATAAGCTTACTTAAGACTATATAAACTACTAAGGAAAAGATATTATTAAGGCTAAGCTATAAGGCTATTAATATATTAGTTTAGTATAAGACTAAAATGTTAGTAGTAAAAAGTTATAGCGTGAGTTTTATAGTTTAGTTTCGCTTTTTAAAAAGCGATTAATCTAAAAGTTCTTATTATAGGTCGGCCTTAACGGGGAAAAAGCAGTAGTTATACTACAATTCGTTACTATAAGACAGTATTTAATTAAACTACTACGTTAAACGGCGGCAGGGCAAAGAAAAACGAATTAACTAAACTGCTAGCTAGTTAATTAACTACGCCTATTTAGGGTTTATAAAGACGCAGCCGGGGCTTAATATAGGGCCTAGCCCGTAATAGCTTTAAGCAATAAATATAAAAAGCTTTAATCTTAAAGCTTATTATAAAGTCTACTAAAACGCTAATATAAACTTTATATGTTGCCCGAAATAGTTTTAAGCAATAAATATAAAAAGCTTTAATCTTAAAGCTTATTATAAAGTCTACTAAAACGCTAATATAAACTTTATTTATTAATTAAGGACTTTTTTCTTTAAGATCCCTTTTTTAATATAAAGTAGTTTAATATATAATTCTTATACTTAGTTTTCTATAATAAACTAGTTATTAATTAAAAAAAGAAGATATATTTTTAAGAATTTATTAGTTACTATTAGTAAAATATTAAAAAGGCTTTTTATAAGATCTTTTTATAAAAATAACTCTGCTTAAACTATTTAGAGCTTAATAATAAAAGGTATTATTATTTTATAGTATAAACCTAGCGGGCTTAAAAATAAAATAAGTTCTTTTAGCACTTAACTTTAGTTTATTTAATTTAAGTTATTAGCGTTATAGCTATTTATAACTTTATTTATATATTTATTAATCTATAGAATAAAGGATTTCTTAGATAAATCTTATTATATATAAGTACGGCTAGTATAAAAGTGCTTACTATAAGCTTCTTTAATAATCTTTTAATTATAAATTTTAAGAATATAAAGTCTTTAATAATTAATAGTTAATTAAAAGGATAAGAGTTTTTTAACTTATAAAATAAGAGTCTTAAGATATTATCTTTGTTATTAAGCTATATAATAATTTTTGCTTTTTAGTTATTCTTTATATACTTATTAATTAGTTTTTAGCGGCGGGGTAGTTAAGGTACTACTTCTATAAAAAGGATATGCGGTTTGTTATCTTATTTTCCTACATATATTTTAATTCCCCCTCTTAGTTTAAAGATATTAACTTATTGTCTTAATATAATAGCTAAAAAAGTGCGTTAAGAATAATAGTTTTAACGCTAAAGATATAGTATACCTTAAGCGGGAATTAGCTTAAGTATTAAGTAATAAAGACTAGCTATAACGGGTCGGCCCTAACAGGGCTAAAGCAGTAGTTATGCTACTGTTCGTTGCTACGGGGCAGCTATTTAATTAAACCACTGCGTTAGGCGGCGGCAGGGCAAAAGAAGACGAATTAACTAAGCTGCCAGCTAGTCAATTAACCACGCCTATTAAGGGTTGCACGGGCGTAGCCCGGGCCCAATCCATTGGGCCTAGCCCGTAACACTACCCCCTCTCTACCCCGCCGCCCCTAGGTAGGGCTGATAGGTCGTCTCCCCCAGCCGGCAGCTCTCTCGTGGCTGTAAGCCTAGGCCGTCCCTGCTAGTGCGTCGGCAGGTCTCGAACCTAAGACCCTTTGTTATAGCTTAGTTAACTGTAACGGGTCGGCCTTAACGGGGCTAAAGCAGTGGTTATGCTACTATTCGTTGCTGCGGGGCAGCTATTTAATTAAACCACTGCGTTAGGCGGCGGCGGGGCAAAAGAAGACGAATTAACTAAGCTGCTAGCTAGTTAATAGACCACGCCTATTAAGGGTTACACGGGCGCAGCCCGGGCCTAATCTAGGGCCCAGCCCGTAATACTAGCTTATTATTAAATTTAATATTAATATAAATTAAGGACTTATAATATATAAGAGTATTACTATTTATACTTATATATATCTTTATTTATACTTACGCCCTATTTTAAAGATACGTACTAACGCTAGCCCGCCCCGCTAACTTATAGTGCCCGCGCCTAGTAAGTACCTATACCTTTTAAATAATGCCCGCGCCTATATACACGCAGCCTATATACGCAGCCTATACACGCAGCCTATACACGCAGCTAGCACGCAGCGCTCTTAGCTATAGCTTAATTCGCTTAAAAAACGCATCTTTAAAGCTCTCGTAAGATGCGCGTATAACGCGGCCTATTAATTAATCCGGCGCCCTTAATGCCCTTAACGCCGCCCGAAGGTCTTATATATATACGGGCGAGGGTCTTATATAGGTGCGGGCGAGGGTCTTATATGTGTGCGGGCGAGGGTCTTATATATATAGGCGAGGGTCTTTAGTAAAAGCTTTAAAGGTAGTAAGAGCTTTAAAGGTGCAATATATATGCGTGTGTGGGCGCGGGCGGGCGCGCGGGCATTTAAAAGGTACGGGTACTTACTAAGCGCGGGCACTATAAGTTAGCGGGGCGGGCTAGCGTTAGTACGTTATTTTAAAATAAGGCATAAGTGTAAATAGAGATATATATAAGTGTAAATAGTAATACTTATATATAATCTTAAAAGTATTAGTATAATTAGTAAAAACGACAACTTATAATATCTTTATAAATAGTATTATAATATATAGTTAAACATCTTATATTAAGCCGGCTATTTTAAGTATTATAAGCTAATATTAAAGTTCTTTACTTAAAAAAGCGTAGCTTAAAGAAATTATAAGCTAAACCTTTATTTAGTTATAAAGTCTTATTATCTTATTTTATGCTTTTCTTTAAGTAAAAAGCTATAGTTACTACTTTATATTCTTAAGATATATCGATTTAAATAAAAGGTTATTATGCGGATTTAAAATAGTAAATCGTTTTAAGCTTTTTAAGCTTTGAAATTAAATTTATAAACGCTTTTTCTTTTTTTAGTATAGGTTAAAAAGATATTTTATATTATATTATACTTATTTTTAGCTTTTTAATAAGACCTTTTATTTTTATTTTACTTAAAGTAACTTTATTTTTTACTTTTATAAGATAGTATTTTCTTTAAGGAAATATAGAACTATATAGTATAGCTATTTAATAAGGCTATTTTATTTTTTTAGCCACGAAAAGTTGTTAAAGAGAATAATATCTTTTAAAACTTATACTTAGTAAATTATATTTATTAGCTTAATAGTATTTATTATAGAACTTAGATAGCCACGCCCGGACTCCTTACTTTACTCTTAAGGAAGCCTTACGGAACCCCGCGATAAAAACGCTTAAAGCACGCACTATAAAGGCTCGCTTAAGGAGATATAACGAACATTACTAGTTAGACCCCGCTAAGGTTTTTAAGATACTACTATAAAAGGTTAAGAGCCTACTTAACTATAGTTTACGACGTCTAACTATAGTTTACGATATCTCTAACTATAAAAGATACTATAAAAACTATTAAGCGGATTCCGCCGGTATCTTTAAGGGATATTTAAAAATTTCCGCGGGATATCTTAACTATAGTTTAACTCGTTTTTAATTATAAAAGCACCTTAGAAGATATAGGATAAACTTTATCGCGAATTTTAAGGGATATTTAAGGATATTTAAGGGATTTCCTTAATTATAGTCTATAGTATTTCTAACTAAGCTTATACTTAGTTTATTAAGCGATTTTAATAGGATATTTATAGTTTCTCTACGCACTATAAATAATATAGTTAAAGACCTTTAAAATTAGCTTAAAAAACTAAATATAAAGTAGCTAGCTATACCTTTAAGAATAAATAAGCTTTTTACTCTTTTTAAACCCTTATATATATTTACATATAGTAATTAGTTTATTATACTAGCTTAACTAGCGGTAATTAGTTTATAGTACTAGCCTTAACTAGCGGTAATTAGTCCGTAGTACTAGCCTTAACTAGTAGTAATTAGTCTATACCCTATCCCTTTATCCTTATATTATAAAGCATAGTAAATAATAGTAATTCCTACTTATTTAAACGGAAATCCCTTAAATATTTACTAAGCTAAGAGCGACTATATCGCACGATTAAGTACTTATCTTATAAAAAGTTAAATACTAAACGATATTTTCTTTAATAAGAAGCTCTTATTAGCCTTTAAGTCTAACCTTAATAATAAGCACCTCTTCCTTAACGCGCTCGTAATAAAACTTTAAGATAAGTAGGCCGTAAAAGTAAAAAAGGTCGCGGCTTATTAAGTATACCGGTTTAATAATCTCCTTTACCTTTTTTTAAAGTACTATACCGCGATAGCTTATAAAGCTAAATAGGACGTAAAATAAGTCCCGCTTAGCTAAGCTAAGACTATTACCCTTTAAAAAGCAATCCGCTTTTAGAATACTAATAAAAGATAAACTATAAAACGATAAAACTTATACGATTAAGTAAACTAAATTCGGTATTACTTAAATAAATTGATTATCTTTTAAATAGAAAAAGTAAGGATAAGCCGACCTTAAAACTATCTAGCTTCCCGCCCGCTAAATACCCTCCGGATTAAGCTTATAATAAAGTTACTCTTTCCTTAAGATAATAAGCTTAGCGGATATTTCTACTATATATTATTAATAAAGTTTAGCTTAAGGGCCTTAACCGGAAATCCGCTTTAAAGGATACTTAGTAGTTTTTTAGTTTAGTATTACTATTTAGCCTTATCCGCTATAGCCGCGCTTACTAAGGCATTTTCGGGACTTTTAATTAATAAAAATAAGCTTCTTATACTAAAGGCCTTATAGTATACTAAATTCTAAGACGCGTATAAAATAAAAGGTTAAGCGCTTAATAAGAATATTAAGACTAAGACCTTTATAATAAGTAATAAGGATATAGTAAGCGATACTTTTAGCGGGCTAAACTTATTTATACTAAGCGCGTCGATATTAAGACTAAGCATAGCTTTAAGCCCTTTAATAAGAATAGTAGCAATATTAAATAAATAATTCTTTAGTCTCCTTTAAGTACTAAGAAAAGAAAAGGCGCTTACTAAGCCTTAGGAAAAACCTTAACTATAAGCTAAGGATATAAGGAGATTTAACTTATTAAGACCTTTAAAAGTATCTTTCGACGAAGTTTAGGAAGATAATAAGGCTAGTATATTTTAAGGAGTAGACCGTTTTATTAACTTTATCCGCCGAAATGCTAGTAAAGGCAAGGCCTATATAGATAAATTAGCTATTTAATTGCCCTCCTTCCTTTAAGGAAGTGCGGCGGAATAGTATTTTAAGGACCTCTTAAAACTATAATAAAAAGAACTTAACGAGCTTAATATCTAACTAAGCTAATAGATCTTTACCTTATAAAAACGGTTCGGAATCCGCTTAAATATAGCGATATAAGCACTTAATAAAGAGCGCTTTACTATCGAAGATATAGTAATAAGATCCGACTTTAAGTCTTATATATCGCGCTTACGATATAAAACTAAGGCCGCGATTTACTAGCTAAACTACTTAACTATAGTAATTTACTAAAAGCTAGATATTTACTTATAAAAATCCTTATAACGTTTAGTAAGAAACGAAGATATTAATAAATAGATTAATAAATATAAGGAAATTCTTCTTTAGTTATAAGTTAAATATACTTAAGGATCTTAAAAGCACTTACTAATACGAAAGAAATAAGTCTAACTTATAAAAAAGCGAGGGCCGATTAGCTATACCCTATATATACTTAAAGAATAGTCCGGGACGCCTTAGCTATCTATTAAAGGCTCGCTAAGGCTAAGGGTTATATTCTTAAACCGCTTAGTAAGGGCGGATATACTATAAGCCTTATAGCGCTCGCTAAGTTAAGGGAGAAGTCCGCTTAAATAGCTAAGAATATAAGCTAAGGTCTTTTAGCTTAAAAGAGATAGGACTTTTAAGACTATATACTTACTAACGCTAAAGCTAAAATAAGTATACTTTATAATTAAGGAAGGAACTATAGTAAAGACTAACGACTATTTAAGGGATAAAGAGTACGATATAAAAAGAGCTTAGTTAAATACTAATAAAAGCTTAAAGGAAACCGTAATCTATATTATAGTAAACTTAGTATAAAAGCTAGATAAAGTATGCGGATTTTATAGTAAAGCATTCCCCTTTAAGAATAAGCTTTACTAATATATTAAAGATAAATACCCCCTTAACTTTAATTAACACGTTGCTATATAAAGACGTAGCTTAGTATAGTAAGTAGTTATTTAAAAGCTATAAAGCGTTTAGATAGTTAAGGCTTCTTTTAACGTCTAGCTATTAAACCTTAATAGGCCGTTACGATTTACTTATATATGCTTACTAATCTATAAAAAAGAAGGGCCTAGGATAAGTATTAAAGCTTATATAGATATTAAGGTAAACTAAAGCCTTATTTAAGCCGACTTAGTAAAGACCTTTTAAGATATAACTATAAACTCCTTTTAACGAATTGTTATCTAAGGAGTAATAAGGATAGCTACTATTAAATAAGCGGAATTTACCGTATATATATTAAGAAGGCTAAATAGTAGCCTTGCGGTTATAAAGGTAAGGATTAGTATTTAAATAGTAAAACGCTTAGCAGCTAATATATCGCTTAGTTAAGACTTTTTAGTTCCTTATTAAAAGAACCTTATTAACCTTTTATTAGTCTTATAAATCAAGGCTTATAAAAGGATTAAAGCTAAAGTTAAGATAGTTTAGCTAAGACTAGCGATACGTAAATAAGTAATTTACTTAGTTACTATAACGATTTTAGCTAGTTCTAGCTACGCCTTACTTATATAAGTCTAAGCGCCGCTATTAAAGTATAATATAATATTTTTCCTTAATAACCTTAAGCTCGCCCGGATAATAATATAGGATTATAAGAGCTTTATAGCGATAAACTATTTTAAGTAGTGCTTCGCTAAGGCTAAAAGGTAAGGATAATTATAGACCTTAACGAGCAGTTTTAGCTATATAAGGAGGTTAACGCTATTACTCCTTTAGCGGAAGCCTTTACGGAAAATCTAAATAAAATAAACCCCGCTAAAGACTTCTTATAAAAGAATCCTATAGCAAACTATAAACTTAAAATCAGCCGAACTAAGGACCTACTTAAACGTACTACTAATAAGGGCGTCCGGATCTACGCTAAAGACTTAAAATATATATTAAAAGTTTAAGATATCTTTTAATTGTTTTCCCGCCTTTAAAAAGACAAGAGAGTAATATATATAAACGAATTTAAATATATACTACTACGCCTTACGGCGTGAGGATAAGGGGATATAGCGCGGACTAATTACTGCCGGTCGGGGCCGGTACTACGGACTAATTACCGCTAGTCGGGGCCGGTACTACGGACTAATTACCGCCGGTCGGGGCCGGTACTACGGACTAATTACCGCCGGTCGGGCCGGTATAACGGACTAATTACTATACGTAAACGTATATAGGGGTTTAGAAATAGTAAAAAGCTTATCTATTTCTTAAGGGCATAGCTAGCTACTTTATACTTAGTTTTTTAAGCTAATTCTAAGGATCTTTAACTATACTATCTATAGTACGTAAAGTAAACTATAGATATCCTCGTAAAATCGCTTAATAAACTAAGTATAAGCCCGGTTAGAAATACTATAAATTATAGTCGGGGAAATCCCCTAAATATCCTTAAATATCCCTTAAAAATCGCGGTAAGGTTTATTCTATATCTTCTAAGGTGCTTCCGTAGTTAGAAACGGGTCGAACTATAGTTAAGATATCCCGCGGAAATCTTTAGAAATCCCCTAAAGATACCGGTAAAATCCGCTTAATAGTTTCTACGGTATCTCCTATAGTTAAATACGTCGTAAACTATAATTAAGTAGGCTCTTAACTATCCGTAGTTATATCCCGGAAACCTTAGCGGGGTCTAATTAGTAATATTCGTCGTATCTCCTTAGGCGAGCTTTTATAGTGTGTGCTTTAAGCGTTCTTATTACGGGGTTCCGTAAGGCTTCCTTAAGAGTAAAGTAAGGAGTTTAGGCATAGCCGTTTAGATTCCGTAATAACTCCCTTAAGTAAGAAAAAAAAGCTAACGTCCTCGTTAGTTTAAAGTAAGGATAAAGTAAAGGGGGTGCTAAGTAATAGCTTCGTAGTAGCGATTTTACGCCGTATTAATAGTGCGCTATCCTTATCCTTTTAATAGTTTTATCGGCCTATCCGGCTAATAGTAGCTAAGTAGCTCGGGATAGTTAATAAGTAGCTTTATTATAGATCCTTACTTTATATTTAGTCGTACGGCTTTATCCTTATCGGGGTAATTAGCGCGTCCGGCTAAAACTTATAGTAACGTTTTTTTAACTCTCCTTTAAGGCGTGTGTTTAGGCCCTTACTAAGTAGTAAGAAGTCTCTACGCTAAGGCATACTTAAGTTCCTTA
>JAPEBW010002617.1:0-10705 GCA_027405785.1 Ophiocordyceps robertsii | reverse complement strand
TTACCGGCTTAACTAGCGGTAATTAGTTTATAGTACCGGCCTTAACTAGCGGTAATTAGTTTATAGTACCGGCCCTGACTAGCGGTAATTAGTCCGCGCCCTATCCCCTTATCTTTACGCTATAGAGCGTAGTACTTATTTCTGCTTTTTTATTTAAAAGCTAATTCCTTATATAAATTACTCTTTTATTAAATGCTTTAAATAAGCCTTCTTTATATTTAAAAGTTATAAGCTTAAATCCTTACGTCTTTATATAAAGATTAGTTTTATATAGCACTTTTATTTTACTTTTATTAGTAGATTACGTCTTTTAAAAGTAATTTACGCTCTTATTTTAGAAAATCACTAATAAAAGCACTTTATTTACGCTGCTTTATTTTCTCCTTTAACTTAAATAATATAATTTATAAGCTTTTTAAAAGGACCTATTTTTAACGGTCTTTTTAACTAAGAGTATTAGATTTCTACTATATAAAAATACGCTATTTCCTACGGAATTAAGGATGAAGTTAATCCCTTAATTAGCTTAAAAAAGCCCTTCTTATAGCTTCTTAAGGAACTCTTAGTTATAAACCTTTAAGCAGAGAAAATTACTAACTTTTCTATTAAAAACTTAAAAACTTATATGTTTTTTCACTTAAGGTATTAAATTAATTTTTAAAGCTATAAAAACTAGTAAATAGTTCTTTTAACCTTTTAATAATATATTATAAAAAACATTGGAAATTACTATTTTATAATAAAAGATATTTACAATGTTCTTACTAACCTTTTTTTTTATTATAAAAAAGGGTATAGCCCTTTTTATAAAATAAGAGAGAAAAAGTCCTTATAAATTTTTAAACGATTTTATAAATACTTAATAAAACTAATCTAACTACTTAAATAACTAACTAGTAAAAAGCCTTTATAGATATGAAAAAACATAGCTTTTAAAAGCATAAGGTCTATGCCTTATATAAAACTTTTTAAAGGCTATTTTTAGTCTTAATAGCTTTTTTATTTACTACTAAATTAACCGAATAAACAATAAATCTTAAAAAGACTAAAACGGGTAGTAAAAACCCTTTCCTTATAGTATTAAAACTTTAGAGATTTTTAAAAGGGAACAAGCTATAAAATATACAAAGAAATTAAAGTCTACCTTTTTTATAACTTTTTAAAGCTACCTTTTTTCTTTTTTTTTCTTTTTTTTACCTTTTTACTTTTATAAAAAAAGGTATTATTATATTTACTGCTTTTATAATAATAAAAAACTATAGCTAAACAGCTAAAAAGTAAAGAAGGAAGTCTGAAAATATATTTACGAACTTCTTACTATTATTTTATAATAAAGCTATAGTTAAAAACACTTTTCTTAAAGCTAAGAAATTTAAAGATATTTTTTTCGGATTTTAAATTCTTAGAAAAATCATATTTAATTAATATCTTAATAAAAGCTATAGCTATAGCTAAAAAAGCCTATTTTACTATAATATAAGTTTTTTTATAGACTAACTTACTAAAAAACTAATTTGTTTTTAATTATAAATTAAATAACTATATTTATATTACTTAAGACCTTTTTTAAATTATATACTAATAGAAGCTTTAGCTTTAATAAGCTCCGGAAATTCTTAAATCCTTAGTTATAGTATTAATTTTATATAAATTCCTACCGGATGATTTTAGCTAAATAACATTACTTTTATACTAACTTCTTATATAAGTATTGCTTTTTTACTAAATTTATTATAAGCTAAAATCTACTAAAATTCTTAAACTAGTAGTATTTTTACTATTACTAAGAAAGTCTATAAAGTATAGCTTTTATATAATTAATACGTTATTATTATTATTAAGTTTATACTAAAAACTTACTTTAAGTTTTTAAGCTATCCCTTAGTTTTTATATAAAGAGAAACTAAAGTACTTAAGAAAAAACCCTCCGCCGCTTTTTCGCTTTAAGTCTTATTATATTAGCCCTTATAACTATATATAAGGAAAAAGAGGACGCCGGCAATAAACAAGTTAATTAGTTAATTAGCTTAAACTATTATAAGCCCGCTATAAAGTAATAACAACTTTATAATAAGTAATAAATATATCTCTTAATTGCTATTAATCGGTAAAATTCTTTTTATAGGTATTTAATTATCCGCCGAAATATATATTCTAGGTTATTGCCTTATTTTTAGCTACTATAAAGCTTAGTAAGCTATATAATTTTGCCGGCTTTTAGCCGGGCTAAGAGCGCTTTAAAGTTTACTAAATCTTAAAGGGGGCCCTTACCGAATTATTATATTAACATCACGCCGCGTTATTAATATTAAAATTGCTAGTTATCCGGTATAGGTTTTTATTATCTTAGTTAAGGATTAAACCAAGGCTAAAGGCCGCGCCCTTAATAAGTCGTCGTCGCGCTTAAGTAGGACTAAGCTTAAGCGGGCCTACTTATAGCGGGGCTAAGCTATTAGTAAATTTATAAGCGCTTTTAAAAGCGCTAGTTAGCTAATTTTATAGTAAGTTAACGTAGTTTATTAATTTAGCTAAAAAGACTATACTTTTAGCCGGATATAAACCGACCTTAGCGTTATAGCTAGTATACTTCTGAAGTATATAACTATTATACTATAAAGATATTAATATATTATTATTTATACTTTTTTTTTTAACTTTTACTTTTTTTATCTTTTTTATCTTTAGCTTTTATTATAAAAGAAAAAAGAAAACTTATTATAACTACTTTTTTTTTCTTTTTAGCTTTAATATAAAAAACTAAAGCACCTTAATAAGTAAGCGTTATAAAAAACCCTTTTTAATAAAAGTATTACTATTTTTATGTTTTTTACTATCTTTAACTATATATTATACAAGCTTAAAAAAGCTATAAAATTATATTTTAAACTTAACTAGCTATTAAAGCTATAAGGCCTTTTTAAATATTTTTTACAACCTCTTTTCCTTACTAGATTCCTCTATATACTTACTTTAAAAAACTAATAAAAGCTTTAAAAAACTAACTAAATAATAGCTATACTTAAAAAAAAAAAATCTAAGTAAACTATATTATATATTTATTTATTACGTTTATATATACCTTATAAATATTTATTATCTTATTCTTTTAACTAGTAATATATATTGCTTTATAGTACTTTACTAAAAAGGTAACCTAGCAAACTATGTCTAATGGCCTAAATGTAACCTAGGGGGAAGAAGTCAAACATTGGTCAACTCCGCACTGCCTAAAGCCGCCCCCTTGATATCCTCTTTGCTTTCATCTCCACCTTCCTTGTCGTGGCTGCTCGAGTCTTTCGCATCATGGGCTACCTCGGGCTCCTCCGCGGCTAAGTCGCCGCGCAAATCTGGCAAAAAGCGATCAAGGCGTGCCCAAGTCTCGTCCCATACCCTACTTTTGCTTGGGTCCCGTGCTGGAGGCGACAGGCATCCGATACTTGCCATGAACAGGACCACATTCTTGAGATTCTCGCGCACGGCCTCCTCCTGCTTCTCACGTTAGTAGCGTGCCATGAGCCGCACCTCAGAATACAGCCACTTACCAGACTGTCTCCCTGGCCACTGTTCATCAGGCGGTCCATGATCTCAATAATCTTAATCCAGAGATCAAGCATGCCATCCCATTCAGTCAGCAGTACTAAGTACTGAAGGAAAACCTTGCACAAAAGCGAGGCAGACTGAACCCGCATCTCGCTCATCCCCTCTCGATCCAATGAAAACACCTCCGGCTTAAGAAGCCGAAGAATCAACGGAAACAGGACCTTGCCAAAGATCGCCGTCCATTCCTTCGCGTCGGTGCACGTGAGCTCCGGCGAGAGAAGCGACCTCTGCATTGCCGAGAAGGCTAGCTGGCGCACCTCGCGGACTGGATTCGTGCACTGTGTCGTCAAAGCCTGGAAAATGGGGAGCCAATATGCGGACCACGCTGACGGTAGTTTAGTCAATGAAACAGAAGGGGCGTTTTTATCGCATACCCTCAGAGCTTTCCAAGTGGGACTGTTGCATGAGTTGAGGGACACGGCTGGTCATACCATGCAAAGCTTCAACGGCCTTGCAGGCCCTAGCTATGACCTGCTTGTCACTAGGGGAGAAACAACGAGTTAGCGAGTCTTGAGGAAGCACAGTACATTTCCAGCATCTTGCAAAGGCCACTCACCCCTCAAAGGCCTTGGCTGGCCTGTCGCCTTGGTGTTGTTCGCCGTCCACGCGTGGCCCAAACGGCGCCCGAGGACTGGCAGCGCTCGCAAAACAGTCTAACAAGGCGATGACTCTTTCGTAATTGTCGGCCATGACCGCAGGCGGGCGCCCCTTGATACCCTGCTCAAGGATATCAAACACGGACGCTGCCGACGCCGGGCTTCCAGCCAATACTCGCATTATTGCCCAAAAGTCTGGAGAAGTCATCATCTCGCTTCTCAGAGACCCAGGCTTTTCGGTGCAGTCGGCTAGGCCCTTGAGGATTATTTCCCAGGACTTGAGCAGTAGTTCCTGCGGGAGACTTGAAATCGCGTGCAGCAAGAACGGAACGTTGACGAAATCATGATCCTGGCTTTGTCTCAGCACGATAACGTCGTGCCAGGTGATCAGATCACTTACGTAGCCATGCTTGAGAATCATCATTGCATAGAATGCTGCTCGAGATATGATGATAGGATGGCAGTGCGAGGAATCACGCAAAAGGGCCTGCAGCACGTCATAGACTCGTCTTCCCAAGGCCTCGACAGACGCAGCATCCCGAGTAGCCATGATTGTGCTAAACTCCAAAATGTAGGCAGTGCTCGGATCGTACTTGGGCAGTGCCACTGCGTTTCCTGAGCCGATGGTCGGAGAACCGGTCAAGGAATCCTGCTTTACGCTTATGACAGCTGTGTGATCACTCTCCGGAATTTGGTCTAGCAGAGCCTCGACCAGAACCGACGCTGACGGGGCCGTAAATTTCCTGAACCATGTCAGTGCAGCTCGCGTCGTTTGCATTATTGCGGCAGCTTACGCGATATTACTGAAAACATGATTCATGTTGCAGGACTTCACACAGTCGAGAGCGCAGAGCGTGCTCTCCAACTCCTCCTCGGACGGCTCTGGGGGGTCATCGGCTGCATAACTGGAAATATAAGACGTGAACGCACTGAAGAAATTCGTCTCGATCGACCGATTTGCTCTGTCAATGACTTGAGAGGGCGTCTGCAGCGGAATGGACGGGATCGGTAGGGATAATTGGCTGGCAGAAGAGAAAGACGGGACCAGGGAGTTGATGAATAGATTTCGCCATATTTGTATGACCTTGGCCGGTTAGTCGTGTCGTAACAAGCGCGCAATGAACGTACATTCTTCCAGCCCCGTCGAAGAAGGGCCTCGCTGCCAGTGACCACCCGAAACAGCACAAGGGTTGCGAGCTGAGCCCGAAAGTCCCGGCCTAGCTTCACGGCCAGCTCGCTGACCATTACGCTGCCGGTGCCGGCCTGTACTTCGGTGTTGAGCGCGGTGTTCAAGGGTATGTCAGTCGCCAAAGTACTCATATGGCTGAGGCAGTACACGATTTGGTCAAGTGCCTCTGTGTTCTCGTGCTTGGCGGCCACTCGAGCACATTCGTCAAATCCCGTCACTATTCTGGCGAAGACGGCATCGTCGGTCGCGGATATGAAGACGTAAGAAAGCGTGGAGACGATGGGCTTCCATGTGGCGGCGAACATGTCAGCGTCGTAAATGTTGGTGTCGCAGGTGACCAGGCCGCCGGCAAGCTCTGACTTTAGCAGCATTTCTCTCCAGGTATAGTCAAAGGCATGCTTGTTGTCGTGTTCGTCTGGAAGGATAATCTCGTTGGACTTGATTGAATCAAAAATGTCTCGAAGATATTTCATAGAGAAATTTTGGCCATCATTCTGGCCTCGCAGGTTCCTCGAGAAGTCATCAAAAGTCATGCGCTTCGTCGATTTAAGGTTGGGGTTGTGTTGGTCAGTGTTCAGGATGATGATGGCGTAGGTCAGGATGAAGACAGCGTCTTTGTTGGCGACTTCGTCAGGCGTTTTGCCAGAGCAGTACTTGTCGGCAAACGACTCTACGATCGATGCGATGAGCGGCGCCTCCCCCGGCAGTCGAAATGTCTCGAGGAGTACTCTCAAGGCCTCGTCTATTCGTTTGTCGGAGAAATCGAACTGGGCCATGAAAGCCTCCAAAATGGCGTCGTTGCCCTTCTTGGACAGAAAGTCGCCCAGCACAGACTTGGAGACGTGCGACGTTCCCTTGAGGAATTTGGCTACCTCGAGGGGATTCTTGGCGTTGGCAATGATACCCTGTGCCTCCAGGAACCCCAGCCCAATCTTTGTCTTTTCGTTGAAGAGGCCGGTTCCCTTGACAATTATCTTCTTTCTCCGCCGTCGCTCCCTGAGCTGAGCAGGATCGGGTAGTCCCTCGTAGACGGGTGCGTCGTGCAGCCTCTCGGCCAAAAACTGGATATATCGCAGCAGGGCATCCAAACACAGCGGGGGCACACTCGTGGTGCTCCACGTGGCAGAATCAGGAAGCGCGTTGCGGGACAAGAGTCCAATCAAATCTTCGCAGAGGTCGGCCCTATCTTCGTCGCAGTCGTAATTGACGAAAAGCTCCGTCACAAACGTTGGCATCCGCGACAGCACCCCAATGCTTTCGACCATGGCCTGCCGGGCCTCGGGCTTGCGGGTGCCGCCCTCCAACCCGAGTTTTTGTCTGTCCTTGACAGACACTGGCGTTGAGCGGCCGCTGCTCTGCTGCGAAGGCGGTGGCTTCACCAGCTTTGGGGTTTCTGGAATACCGGAGTATAGAGAAGGGTCGATGCCTGATTCGCGGGGAATGTGAACGGTGGGGTGTAGGCATGCCACTAGGTACGACAAGAAGAGTTCCTGTTGGAGCTTGAGAATGCCTCGACAGGTTGCCAGCAAGGTCCCAGCCACGATCAATGACTCTTGGAGGACAGCCATGTTGTCGGATCTGACCAACTGGAAGAGGTAGCAGCAAAGGCGGTCCTCGGCAATGGTGGCAAGAGCAGGATGGCGAGCTATGAATGGCCCCGAGACCTCGAGGGCAACGTGGAGAATGCGCATGGCCATAACTCTCATGGTGTCTGTATGTTGACGGTCGTTGGGGTCCAAGAAACTGACCAGAACCCGAAAGAGTTCGCGAACAGATGGGAGAGAATAGGGTTTGAGGTCCAGGGATTCCGCGTCGCCGTCATCTTCGCTTCTGTTATCGGGGGCCGTGTCCGTGTCCGGCAAAAGATTGCCGCGACTGCCGTCATCAACAGGGTTCGGGGAAGATAGAGTGTGGGATTCTGATGCCGCGATGGCAGTGGTGCTGGCGGGTATCTCGTCGGTGCTAGGGGGGGCCGGTTCTTCCATCTTGATGCGGCCCAGTTCGCTCTGCGCCTGCTGGTCTAGATCAAGATCGTTCCAGGCTTCGGCTTCCAGGTGCTTGACATCCTCAAAAATAATCTGACACATCCTCACCATGGACGCCTCGGCAGTTCTTCGCAGGACAGGAGAAAAGCGTGGCTGAGAGCAAATGGCCAGTCCACGACCCATCATGTCGCAAACGCTTTCATCACTTAGAATGTCGCCCCCAGGCCCAGACATCATGTCTTCCATGAGGTTAAGGATCATGAGTAGCACCACCTCACCCTGGGCCGAGTCACTGACGTCGAACTGGCAGTGCGTCACGGCTGCTGAAAGCGACTGCATGGCTAGCGTAAATCGGGGCGAGTCGGAGCAGACGAAGCCATAAGCGAGAAACTTTCTCAGCGCCCCCAGCGCAAGAATTGTTATGGGCGCTGCGGTACCCTTGGCCTGGATGACAAGCAGGAAAGGGGCCAAGAGCGAAGGGGCGTCAAAGGATCGGATGTCTGTTCCTCAGTCGAGTAATTAATCCAAAGCACGATAACGTATATCGAGTCAGCGTATACGCACCCTTTACAGCAGCAACCTCGTGCCGCAATTTTCCAAAACCTGCGACCATGGGGTTGTCCTGCATGCTCCTCCCCTTTTGGCCACGCAGACCCCAACGATTGCTGGCGGCAATGGCATCGGAGCCGCTGTCGTCGCCGCCCGTCACGGCAAGTGGACTTTTGGTGCGGCCCCTGGGGGCAGAGCTGGGTGAAGCGAGCTGAAGGGGGTTGGGGCTCCCGCCGAGTATAGCAGATACTGAAGAGTGAGGCGACCGCGCGTGCTTCTGAATCGCAGAGGTGATGGATATACACTCGGAGATGACTAGTGAGATGGGATCCACGGCAACAGAGACAGGGCTATTCCGATATCGCATCCTCGGAGCGTTATTGGCATGATTTCCATGATACGCGATCGTGGATGGCATGGAAACCCGAACAGGGGTCGAGGGTCGAGCATCGCGGCTCATGGTCTGTCGCTGGATCGTGGTATTGCTTGGCGTAGAAGGAAAGCTGTGCGTAAGTCAGCGAGTAGGTTGCAGTATGGTTAAGCTCACGTCCTAGGCTTGAGCAACCTGATGACTTGTCATATGAAGCGGCAAAGTCTCGACAAGGCTGATTTGGGGAGCGCGTCTCCACGGTGGCCTTGGTGGAGCTCCTCAACAGCCAGTCGAAGGAGGAAAAGCTCTCGATCTTCAGGAGTTGCAGGCAAACGCGTTATAGGGGGAGATTTACGATACTTGCCAAGCTTGTGATCAAGCGGACGAAGATGTCTTTCGGGAGATTGCTTCTAGGAAAGCGAGGACGGAACCCAAAAGGCGTTATACCTAAAGAGTCTACCCATCTATCTGTCCACCCAAGTACTTTCGGGGGTCGCAGGCAAGGTACCCAGGTACCTATTTAGGTACATACGTACTATCCCTTTAGGTGCGGTAAAGCAGTGTTACAAACGCGAGGAGTGCATACAGGACGCCAGGGCCCCACACCTAATTCACTGCGAGAGCCCTAGGCGAAGCCCTAGCCCTCGTTTGCAGGGGTCAGCCATATAAGCATATAAAACTACCCCTCACATACACTTTTCCTAGCTCAGATATTACTATTACCTATATTAAGCTCCCTTTTTTTATAGGTTATAGCCTTTATATAGACTTTATAATTAATTTAAACTTAATTACTTAAACCCTTTAACTTATAAGCTCTTAAAGATTAAGTTATTAAAGTAGTAGCTTAAGATTAAGGCTATTACTACTAAAAGTAAACTTTAATATAACTTTATAGCCTTAACTAATATAATATTATATAACACATATATATATTACTAAAATATAACTTTATATAGCTATAAAAAGCGCTATTAACTTATATAACTTACTAAAACTATAAGATAAGCAATAAGCTTTTATAGACCTTAAATAACCTTAAAGCTAAGTATAATATATAATAGTATTTAAAGCTTTAAGACGTAAGTATAAAGCTAATATAAATAAGCTTAAAAGCTAAAAAGAATTATAATTCTTAGATAATAAAGCTTATTATTACCTTAAGTAAATAAAACTTTAAAGGCTTTATTAATAGTATAATTATGTTGCCTTTTATAAGCATATTTTAGTTTGTAATTTAAGTAATAAATAATAAAGTAGCAAAGCATAATATAATTATAAGTATTTTCCTTATAATAAAGAAACTAATTATAAAAAATAAGTAAAAAAAACTACATAACTATTAAAAAGATTATAAACTTAATTAAAAAGTGTTTTATTTAAGGTCTTTAAAGCGATATTTTATTAAACCTTTATAAGATTTGCAAATATTAATATATAGAAGTTTATTAACATAAAGAAGTTTATTAATATAAAGAAGTTTATAAATATAAAAAAGTTTATTAATAAAAAGAAGTTTATTAATAAAAAGAAGAGTGAAAAAGTCAAATCCTAATACTAGCTTATCCTAATAGTATATAAATGTCATACTAAATTTTATAATATACTCCAGCTAATATTTTATTTAGGCAATATTTTACTAGAATTTAAGAGCTTCTTATACGCGAATAAAAGACGAATATAAACTTAGTACTAATAAAGGACAAGCAGAAAAGTCTACTTTATAGCCCGGAGAGGAATAATAATAATCCGGCGGACCGAAATAACTATGATACGCCGGAACGGCATAATAATAATCCGGCTAACACCTCTCTATGCCTATAAAAGACTCTCTTTTCCTCTTTTCTTCTTAGCTAGAACTTAAACCTTTAAGTAATTCGAATTTGCTCTTCTCGCTACCCTTTTCCCTCTTATACCTTAGTGCCTCCTCCGTCTTATACTTTTAGTAGTTATAAGCCCGGCTTCTATATATACTGCGTTAAACCTTAGATAAAAATATATACCCTATAAATATATATACTGCTTATATAAATAAATATAAAAAAGCTAATAAAATAAAAAGTGCTATTATCCGCTATATCTCCCCGCTTATAAGCATAATTTAGATAAAGTCTTATACTTTTTATAAGAATATATAAATATGCTATTTTTCTATATAGAAATATACTATATAAGAATATTATTTATATAAATATTCTTTTATATTTAAAGCGTTTTAGCTTTATATATTATATAAGAATATTAATAAAATAGTCTTTAAAGAATATAATATAGCTCTTTTTTAAGAATATAAAAATACTTATATAAAACACTTTTAGCTGTACAAATATGAATATAAATATACATATAAATTTAAATATAAATATAAATATAAATATAAATATAAATATAAATATAAATATAAATATAAATATAA
>JAPEBW010002616.1:0-10710 GCA_027405785.1 Ophiocordyceps robertsii | reverse complement strand
TTACTTACGACTAGCTTATAAGACTAGATATCCTTATCTTAAAACCTTTTACGAGATTCTATCTTCTTTAAAAAGTAGGCCTCTTGCCTTAGCTTTATACGAGGTATTAGTCGATTATATAAGGTATTAGTCGATCTCTTTAATACTAATCCTATTATTAACCGAAGCTAACTTAAGCCGAATATAAGCGTATTTAACCTATACCGCTTATAGCTAATACTAGCTATCTTTAACCGTTAAGCTATATCGTCTTTCTTTATAACTACCGGTATTTACTTTAATAGTTATAACTTATAACTAGCAGTATTTACTTTATTAATTACTCTTTTATATCTAGCGGTATTTACTTTACTAGATATTAGTACTTTTCGTACTTAGGATTACTAACGGAATAGGGTTTTTATTATAAATACCTTCTTTTTAAGGCTAGCCTAGCTTTAAAGTATATAGATAACCTTAACTACTATAAATATTATTATAATACGTTTTTCTTAAATTAACTACTTTATAAGACTATAAGTCTTATAATTAAAGATATACTTCTTAATAGTATTATAAACCTAATTTTTTAAAAGACTTTTAACTATTATATTAAGAGGTTAAAATAAGCTTATATAGCTTAGTTAGATTTAAGCTATAATAGATTTATATTAAAATAATTATAATACTACTTTATTAGTCTTATAAAATAAAGCTATATTTATTATAAAGGCAAATTTGCTATAGCTACTACTATTACTATTAGTTAAAAAGGTAGGAATTTCTTAAGTTTAAGCTTAAAATAGATCTTTATTATTATAAGCGGTCTTATTAAATTTTATAGTAACCTTATAAAAGTAAAAATTGCTTTTTTCTTAAAACATCTTTTTTTAAACTAATAGCGCTTTATAAATCTTTTGTTTTTACTTTAACCCTTCTAGCTTATTAAGAAAAGAAATAGAAAACTAATATAGCTTACTACTTATCTTATTTACTTATATTAATTTTACTAATAAGTATTACTATTTATATATATATATATATATATCTATATTTATATATATATAGCTTATATATGCTTACTTCTACTTACTTATATTATACTTTTAAATTTCTTATTAAAACCTTTTGTTTATATATATACTTAAGACCTTTGCTATATATATATATAAAACCTTGTTAGTATTATAAGAAAACTTATTAGCTGATAGCAATATAAAGAGAAGGCGATTAAAAAAAGAAAATAGTAAAAGTAGTAAAAGCGCTTATAGCTTTACTTATAATACTAGCGGTAGCGATATAGTTATATTATTAATAGTGCCGCTAAGTAGTACTAAGGGCATTAAGTAAGATTTAAGGTATTAAGGGCACGCTTATAACTTTACCCGCATTATAAGCGAAGGACATAAATTAATTAATACGCCGCGTTATAAATTAATCTTATTAAAGCTTTAAAGATACGATTTTTAAGCAATTTAAGCTATACTTAAAAGTGCTATATATAAGCTGTATATATAAGCTGTATATATAAGCTATATATATAATCGCGGGCGCGCGTAGGTATAAGTAAGTATAAGTATTTAAAGAGTATAAATACTTATTAAACTAGCGTAGTATAAATAGGTAAGAAGGGCTAGCGCTAGTATAAATCTCTTAAGTAAAGTATATAAAGAAGAAAATATATTTATATTTATAAATAGTAATACTTTTTTTAATAATATTATAGCTCTTATAGTGCTTATATATATAGCTATTAAGGTATAAAAATAATATTAACGTTTTATTAATATAAAAACATAAGGTTTTTTAAAATAGTATATAAGTAAGTGAAAAATAGTATTAAGGCTTACTTAAGACTTATACTAGCAATTAACATATTATAAAGAGTATAAAAAGTAATTAATAATAGTAATAAACCTTTTAAAGTGTTTAACAGCTTCTTTATTATTGTTTTAATATATAAAACTATACTTTTATTTAAAGAGCTACTTTTAACTATTAAAGAAAGTAAAAAGCTTTTTTTTTATTAATTTAAAGCCTTTAAAGATACTTTTTACTTATTGTTTAAACTAGGAAAATATAAAAATAAACTTATTAGCTTAAGTAGTATTAAAGTGCTTAATTAACGCCTTTTTAAACATTAGTTAATATAAGCGGAATACTTTTTTTTTATATTATTTATAAGCTGTAAGTTCTTAGCTTAGAAAATAATTATATCTTTTAAAATAGAAAAGTACTTTATAGCTTTTTTATATATTAAGCTATAACAGTTTTGTTTATTAGTAGCTAATATATTTAAATTAAGGATTTAATAATATATAAAAATACAGTTACTTTGCTTTTTTTATTGCTAAAATAGCTTCTTTAAATATATTAAATAAGCTTAATAAGTATAAAAAGGTATTAGCTTAGCTTCTTTACCTTAAGACTTAGCTTAGCGTTAATTTTAAGTTTTTATAGTAGTAGCATTATAAAAACACGCTCTTTATAGCTTTAAGAAAGGTTTATATATATATATAAGTAAACTATTAAACAAAGATAGTAAAAGTAAGACTAAGTAAATAAATCCTAAGAATAAGTTAGTTATAAAGCTAATATATATAGCCTTTATTATCTTTAACTACTAAAACCGGTCTAATATAATAACTATTTTTAGTATAAATAGTAAGGTAGTAAAAAAACTAGTTAACTTATGTTTCTAAACTATTTTAAATAAAAGCCTCTTTATATAAAGTTATATATCTTTACTTATAGTTTAATAAAAAGGAAAAACGCTTATAGTTATTTTTTTAAGCTTTATATTTACTTATAAATTACTTTAAAACAGAATAATATTATTTTTTAAAATATATGTTTAATCTTTTATTAATTACGAAATCTTTAAAAGTTTTAAGATATTATATATTTAACTATTCCTTATTATAAATAGTAATAAAATATTTTAAACTACTTTGAGTAAAAGCGTTATTAAAATACTCTTTTATAACTAAAATAAGTTCTTTATTCTCTTAATATGTATTTTTACTTAATAAGTAGTAATAAATAAGTTAAAATCTTATTAATAAAAGTTTTAAGTTATAAAAACTTCTTTTAAACTTTAAAAGCTACTTATTAAAAGTATTAATATAGGTAATTTTAAAAGGTTCCCTTTTTAATAGCTAAAGTATAGTATTATACTTTTTTTTCTTTCTTTTATATTTTTAATATACTATAATTAAATCTTTTAGTAATAAAGTAGCTTTTAACTTACGGTTTTAACTTAACTTGTATAACGGGTCGGCCTTAACGGGGCTAAAGTAGTAGTTATACTACTAATCGTGCTATAAAGTAGCTATTTAATTAAACTACTATATTAAATAGCAGTAAGGCAAAAAAAAGACAAATTAACTAAGCTGCTAGCTAGTTAATTAACTACGCTTATTAAGGGTTAAACAAGCGTAGCCCGGGCTTTATCTAAGGCCTAGCCTATAATACTACTCCCTCTCTTCCCCGCTACCTTTAAGCAGGGCTAATAAGTCGTCTCTCTTAACTAGTAGCTATAAGCTTAAGCTAAACGTCGCTTACTAGTACTTCGGTAAGTCTTAAACCTAAGACTACTTATTATAGCTTAATTAACTATAACGGGTTAGCCTTAATAACGTTAAAGTAGTAGTTATACTACTATTTATACTATAAAGCAGCTATTTAATTAAACTACTACGTTAAATAGCTATAAGGTAAAAAAAAACGAATTAACTAAACTGCTAGCTAGTAAATTAACTACGCTTATTAAGGGTCGTATAAGTATAGCCCGGGCTTAATTTAAGGCCTAGCCTATTATACTCTATCCCCCCTTTAAGGTATTATATACCTAAGTATATAACGTTACCGCCCTGCTTTTTATTCCGTGATTAATATTAATTAGTATAGTTGCTCTTATTATGCTTACGATTATATATTAATATATTTCCTTAAATAATATAGCGCCGCGGCGTTAAAGGCGTTATACGCTTACTTACTTACGCCGCTATATCGCTATTAATAACGTCGGGGCGGTATAACGCGCCCCTTTTAATTACTGCTTTCGTTAGTACTTAAAGCACGTTTTACTTTCCCGCCGCCCTTTTTCTTAAAGTATAAATATCTTTCTTTTCTCCTTTTCTCCCTTTTTTTTTATTAATTTTTAAATATACGCGCCCCCTCTTATAATAGTTCCGCTATACTATGCTTTAATATATTTACTTTAGTCCTTTATACTTTATCTCCCGCTAGCTTATAGGCGTCCTCCTATACTATACTCCTTATTATACTTAGCGATTATATACTACCGGTTTTATATTAGTCTTTACGCTTACTATAAATGCTAAATAACCTAAGCGCAATATACGGTACTACTATATAGCGCCTTTTTAACTTTATATATATTAAATATATAACGTCTTTTTATATAAAAACTTAGTATTAAGCTTATTAAAACTAAGCCTTGCTTTAAGCTTATAACTATTTTACTTATACCCGCGCTAGCTTATACTAATTACTTATATATCTTTATTATTTTATAATATATAATATAATATTATTACGATCTTAATATATTAATAATATAATTACCGCTATAAACGCGCTTTAAGACTATATATCTTAAAGAACGTTTAAAGATTATTATATTAACTTATAATTTCATTCTTTAATCCTTAATAAATACTAACTAATAAGATATTATTAATAACTATTATAGTATATAAAGTTAGCTTATATTACTATTATAGCGTGCTAAGCTTAAATATACTTTAACGTTTAAAGTTAATTTATTAGTATTAGCTAGTAGTAAGTAGTTTACTTAATTTAAGTTATAGTTTTTTATACGTTTTAGTTATATCTACTTTATATTTTATTATATCTTATTATATTTTACCTTAATTTATTATTCTTTTTACTTAGTATACGTTTATAATATATTTTTATTATGCTTATCGTTTAGAATTATTTTAATATATATTTAGCGTAGCCCGAAACTCGTTTTTATTTTTCTTAATTTTCTTTTTTTCTCCGCTATCTTTTTTATCCTTTTTCTTACTCCTTAGCTTCATTTATTATTATTCCTTTGCTTTACCTTTATTATTCTTTATTAAATTACTATACTATCCTTTAAACTCTTTTAAAGTGATTAAATCTTCAAAGTTATTAATTAGCTACTAAGTTAAGTTAGTATACTTATACTAATTTATAAGGATTTAAAGTTACTTTCTTTTTTTAATACTCTTTTACTAAGATTATTAAATCTTCTTTATAACTTACTTTAGTTTATTATCTTCCTTAATTATTTATAGTAGCTAGTAGTTATTAACTACTTGGCTAAGTAAAAAGTTATTTATAATATAGCGGAGGAACTTTATATTTAATCTTTTATATACCCTCCTTAGTATATTAAGTTTTACTCTATATAGGCTAACTACGTTTATTATAATATACTTTTAGTATAGCTAATTAAGCTCTTAGTAAAGCCTATTTATAGTATACTTCTTTATATTTAGCTATACTTTATCGCTTACTTAAAGTCTTTTTATTAGCGTACGTAATTAGTTCGCCGTCTTTTTTTATCTTATTTATTATATAGCGATCGCTATTTTAAGAAAGTTAGCGACCTTTTTTATTCTTAATATAAAGTGTTATACGCCTTTTACATTTAGTATAAATAGTCCCTTCTTTTATATAATTTTAATCGGCTTAATATTATACTTATATATTATAAAGAAAAGGCTTATACTTATTATTAATACTACTTAGTTATTTCGTGCCGCTTAAGTATAAAGTAACTATACCCTCTAATTGTTTTACTTATAGTAAATATATACGTATAAGTAGGCTTATACTTTTTAGTTTATACGCTTTATCACCTTATTAATCTATAAGTAGTAAGCCGAACTTAGTTTCCTTTAAACTTTAATTTCTCGGTAAAACTCCTACTAAAATTACCTTATTTAGCTTATCTTATAGTTTAAGATAATAAACTTTAGTATTCTATAAAAGCAAAAGTAAGATTATAAGAACTTAGTAATATATACTATTACTTTTATTATTAGTATCGCCTTTAGTATTATTGCCTTTATTAATCTATTTATTATTACTTAAAGGTTTTTTAAGCCTTAAGTCTTTATTAAAAGCAGCTAAACTATAAAAGTTTTTGTTAAGTATATAAATAGCTATATAGGGGGCGGTAATAGCTAAAAAAGCCTTTTTTAAAGTTACTTTTATATATAGCCTTTATTATATAGTCCGTAGTTTATAATACGCTAGCGTATTATTAATAACTAGCCCGGCTAAAAGAAGTCTTAAGCTAATATCACAAGTATCTTTTTACGCCTTAAGTATCCCGCCGCCGTTAAGTTATATATTCGCTAAGCGATTAATACTTAAAGCTCGTTTAGCTTTTTATCTTCCCCCTCCTTTAAGTACTAAGCCTTACTTAGTACTTATTTTAGTTAAAAGGCCCTTTTTAAATTCTTTTTCGTAACTACCTTTATATTAAGCACTTATCGCCGCCCTTAGCTATCCTTTTAAGCCTTTTCTTATTAATACTTCGCTGTAAAGATAAAGGTGCTTATTAGCTTCGCTTTTTAGATATTCGCAATTTTTATAGCTTCTTTTAACTTTTAAAGGCTGATTTAAATCCCTGCTTTTCTATACTAAATCTAGTCCCCCCTAGCGTTATAAATCACCTTATTATTTTTTCTTTATAGTCTTATTAAAAGTATATCGTAGCTTAACTTTAGTACTATATTTATAAATATTTATTTTAAGTGCTTATTAATCTTTATCTTAAATACTATAATCCCCTTTATTTTAAGCGTTAGTATATCCTTTAAAAAAAGCTATAGTAGCCTCTTTATCTTATCCGCAAAGAGTGTTTATAGCTTCGTTACTACCTTTTTACTTATTATAATATAGTAATAATAGCTTATATTTATAAGTATATTAAGCCCCTTTTTCTTATTAATACTAACTTTAAGTAGTACTAAGTTTAGCGTAAAGTGCTTTTTTATTAACTTTTAAGCGATTTACTATTTCTTTTTCTCTTTTAGTGCTTAATATCGCGCTAAAGTTCTTTTTTTCTAAAATTAAAGTTTACTTTAGTTACCTCCTTAGCTATAATTATAGCTACTTATAAAGTCCTTTCCTTTTTTTATAAAAGTAAGTAATATACCTTACTATTTTATTAGCAAAATACTTTTATATATTAAGCCGGCTTTATCCTTCTCTTAGCTAAGTTATAGTATTAATTTTACTTATTAAAGTATTTGCCTTTAAGTCCTTTTAGTTTTAAGTCGCCCCCTTTATTACTTTCTTTTAACCTTAAAACGGCTACTTAGTTTATTAAACCCTTTTTAGCTTTACTATAATCTACGCTACTTAATTAATATATGTAAAAAAGCTTAAGGTTATAAGATTAACTATTATAAGTACCTCCTTAAAGCAAAAGCTTAAGGCGCTTTTTAAGAATACGATTTATATATTATATAGCTATAACACTCCTCTAGCTTTAAAAAGCCTTTATTTAAACTTAAAAAGAAACGCTATAAACGTTTAGTTCTTACTTTATTTAATCGTACGGATAGCCGCTATAGCTTGCAATAAAATATTAATATTAAAGTAAATTAAGTTAAAGTACTTAAAGAACTTTTATTAATTATAACCTTAATTTATACTAATATTATAGTATATCGCTATAGTTTATTATAGCTTTATATTATTATTATTATTATTAGCATTATTAAGTTTAAGCTAAGGACTTAATCTAAGTTTTAAGAAATTTAATGTTTTTAAATAAAAGGGAAAAACTAAAGCGCTTAAAGTAAAACCTCCCCTCTTTCGCGCCTTTTACGCCTCGTATAAGGTCTTATAACTTTACGTAAAGAATAAGGAGTACGCTTTCCGCCGCGAGTATATCCCGCTTACTAAGTAGTTTAACGCGGCCTAGCTAGGCCGGGGCCGCCTTTAACTTAAGCGGCCCGCGGCTAGGAATACTACGCTTTAAGCTTAAAGTATAAGTAGTAGTCTATCTTTTATCCCCTTTTAACTATCCCCTTAAATATAGGGGTAGGAGGGGCAGGAGGGTAAGTAAGGTTTTACTCCGCGCTCTCCTTACTAATAGCGCGGCCTTAAAAAGTAAGCTTATAGTAAGCCTTACTAATAGGAATTTAGCGCCCCGCGGTATGCGTATACTCTTAATTAAGATCGTTATTTATTCGCGCCGCTTAGTTGCTAATCTCGTATACGGTCCCGGGGATAAAGCCTTCTATATACCGCGCGCACGCTTATACTTTCCTCTTTTTTTACTAAAAACACGCTTATCCTCCTTATAAGCTTATAATACCTTTACTACCCTACCTTTATCGCGTATTTATAGTTTTTGCTGCTATTAATATTGCCGCTTTTATTACTATTATACTTAAAAAAAAAGGTTACTTAAACTAATTTTAATATAGGTTTACTCTTTAAGCTACTAAGTAAGGATATTAAAAATAAAAAGGCTTAGGCTTATTGCGGTACTAAATATAAGATCCCTTATTATATATATATAAGGCGCCTATTAAGCAATAATATGCTTATAGTTTTTTAAGGTTATTAAAATTAAGCTTATATATATTTAAACTATATCTGTTATATAAGCGCGTGTAATTTATATTGCTAATCTTCTCTTAGCTATCTCTATTAAAGTATATATTACTTACGCTTAAAGTAATTATTCTTACTTTTAAGTAAGTAGCTTTATATAAAACCCGCTTTTACTCTTTAGCTAATCCCTTATATAGCTTACCGCTATTTATAAGGACGCGGCTTATAAGCTTTACGCTGCTAAAAAAAGGTCGTATAAATCCGGCCGGCCTATTAAGTATTCTTTATATATAAAGCTCGCTTTTATAGCTATAAAGCTTTAATAGCACGCTAGTACTACTATAGTATAAGCTTTTATATTTAGTGCTGCTTTTAGCTTCGCCTCTCTTAACGAAAACATTAAGCTACTTACCTTTACTTTTAGCCGCTTTATTAATAACGCGCGCGCGGCGTATAAAGTTAACGCTAAGTTCGCTAATAAGCTTAATAGCACTATTATAGTTATATACTAAGCCGTTTATGCTATAGCTTAAAATATAAAGAGTATAAAAAATATGCTAGCTATAAGTAGCTAACTACCTTAGCTTTAGCGGCTATAAAGACTAAGATGTTGCCTTTAAAGGTTGTTTACTTAACTTAGACTTAGTATAAGCTTATATAGCCTTTGCCCCGCTTAAGCCTCCGCCCCTTAAGATCTTTATTATTTTAAA
Source organism: Ophiocordyceps robertsii (assembly GCA_027405785.1). Lineage (NCBI taxonomy): Eukaryota > Fungi > Ascomycota > Sordariomycetes > Hypocreales > Ophiocordycipitaceae > Ophiocordyceps > Ophiocordyceps robertsii. The sequence goes on along the minus strand of JAPEBW010002616.1, from coordinate 1,426 downwards.
GGATTTTAAAGCTAAAGCTAAGGCTAAAAAGAAGGCCTAAGTTAAAGCTCTTACTAAGGCCTATACTTAAGAGCGCACCGCTCTAACTTAAAAGCTTAAGTATAAGGGGGCGCTTAAGGGTAAAGGTAAGAATTAAGGAGCAAATAGGTGCAAAAGAGAGCAGGCTTGTAGCCACGAGTGAGGGGATTATAGAGATGCAAAGAGTGTGCGAAAAGGTGAAGAAATAGGTAAGATGTGTGTGTGTAAGGTTGATGATCTATCTAAGGTGAAGGGGGGACTAAGGCTTCCTTATATAGACAATTCCCAAGCTATAAGTGACTTAAGTGATTTAGAAAAGAGCCCCCTATCTAGCGCAGTTATGCATAGTAGGCCAATAGCTATTATTAGGTCAATATTGTATTTATAAGCCTAGGGATTAATCCCGTAAGGAATACGAGGTAGCGTAGCGACTTAGCACGGATTATGCATATAGTCTCCACACACACCTCTTCCTAATCTGCTTATATCTTGCTTATGTGTAGGTGGAATAATACAGGGAAATATGTATAGTATGCAGAATTGAATAGCGGATTTAACGTATATTTTAGCGTATTTATGTTATGTGTTATCCATGCTGTATTTAGCCTATAGGCTGCGGGAGAGTATATTTTACTCCCTTATAGCCTCCCTTAAAGGGTACTTATAGTATATAAGTGCGCTTTAGACATACTAACTAAAGTAGAGTAAAAACCCTTTAAATAAGGAAAAATTCTTTCGTTTATAGCTTAAGAAAACCTATTTTATAGGAAAAAACTTAAATCTTTTAATCTTTCTTAAAGGGAAAAACTTATTATAATTTTAAGTAAAACCTCTTTATTTTTATTATCTAAGGAAAACCTTTATATAGGTAAAAAAAGAAAAACCTTAATTTATATAAAGGAAAGCTAAAGAAAGTAAGAAATAGCTAAAAACCTTTATTATAGAAATTTATATTATAACCTCTTTAATTCCTAGTAAACTTCGGAATTTATCGAATAGTATAAAACTTAATCCCTTAGTAAATATTTCTGCTATATTATCTTTAGATTTTATATAATAGACCTCTATCTCTTTTTCTTTAATACTATTACGCGTAAAGTTATATGCTAAGCCTATATGTTTTCTTAGCTTATGTGATTTAGGATTTTTTGCTATTTTTAAAGCAGATTAATTATTTATAAAAATTATAAGGACTTTATTTTTAGGTATATTTATAGACATTCCTTCCACCATAGTATTAAAATAGCTATATAAACATAAAGCTTCTTTATTAGCCTCCCTAAGGCCTATATATTCGGCCTTATATATAGAGAGTGCTATAGATTTTTGTTTTTAGCAAGCCCAGCTTATAAGGTTATTATTTATAAAGAAATAGTATCTAAAGACCGACCTACGGTCTATAAGATCA
>JAPEBW010002615.1:0-10716 GCA_027405785.1 Ophiocordyceps robertsii | reverse complement strand
CTTACTTTAAGCTAGCGCTTTAGCTAGCTTCCCTTTATCTTCTCCCTCCTTAATACTACCCCTCTACCTTAGCTAATATCTAAGCTTATTATTATCGTCCTTAGCGCCGCGTTAAGTGCGACTAAAAGTAACTACGGATTTTCCGGCTTAAGGAGTGCTATAAGAGCGCCCCGCCTAGCTATAACTATAAGTTAAAGTAATTAACGCCCTCCCCCTCCCGCGCTTATAGCGACTTAAAGTCGCGGCGGGAGTAGATAAAAAGGACGTCGCTTCGTTAGCAGCCCGCTAAGGCATCTACTTCGGGGCCTATAAAGTTCCCGCTATAAGTATTAAAGGCGGTATAAGGCTAAGCGGGGTAAGGCGACTTAAATAATACTTAATTAATTAAGTAAAGTTAAGCATTATAAGAAAATTAAGGGGGAGGGACCCGGCCTTACTATAAGTAAAAAACTAAAGGTACTTAGGGTTTAAGCTAAGGTCTTTAATATTACCCTCCTTACTAGCTAGGTTAAGAGTAAGGGCAGCGCGAATACGCTTTAAGGCAATAGCCGCGGGGCTATTAGCCTTAAAAGCACTACTTTTAAAGAGACTACGAACTCGCTTCGGCGTAGCTAAGGGGATATCGCGGCTTATAGACGGGCTAGGGGTAAGCGAGATAAGGGGCGGAGTAAGGTCGTTATTATTATCGCTACCGCTACCGCTCTTAAGGTTAAAAAAGATAAAGATAGTATTAAGACTAAGTAAAGGGCTGCCTTTATCCTTAAGGGCCTTAGTCTTAGCCTTGTTATTATTGCCCTTATCTTTTTTTTCTTTTAGCTTGTTATTATTAATATTAAGCTTAGGCTCTTTTAAGTCGGATATAATATCGGTCTTAATAGCCTTTCTCTTACCTTTACCTTTAAGCGCCCCCTTATACTTAAGTATATAGGCGAGAGCGGTATGCTCTTAAGCATAGGCCTTAATAAGGGCCTAGGCTTAAGCTTTTTTCTTAGCCTTAGCCTTAGCTTTAAAGTCCTTTAAAATAATAAGGACCTTAAGTAGCGGAGGCTTAAGCGGAGCGAGAGCGGTATAAGTACGTATAAGGTCTAAGTTAAGTAAACGACCCTTAAAGGCGATATCCTAGCCCTTATAGCTACTAAAGCTAAGGTAGTCGGCTATTATAAATAGCGTATTCTTTATACATTTTAAGTTTTAAGCTATAGCGTAAACGGTTTAGTAAATAGCTATAATAATACTATTAACCTTATTAATAAGCTTAGCGTTAGCCTCGCGGGCCGCGCGCGCGTTATCGATAAAGCAGCTAAGGGTAAAGGTAAGTAGCTTAACGTTTTTATAAAAGGAGGCCGGGCTAAGGGCAGCACTAAACGCAAGAGCCTATACTATAATAGCATTAGCGCGCTACTAAAGCTTTATTGCTATAAAGACGAGCTTTATATATATAAAGCGCTTAATAAGCTAACTAAACTTATATAACTTCTTTTAAGTAATATAAAGTTTACGGGCTATATTCTTATATAAAATGTCTATCCGTTTAACTATATAAAAACATTGCGCGCTAGTTATTATATAGTCGGATAATTAACGTATATAGCAAATATAGCGGATTTATACCTTAATAGCCTCCTTATCTTAATATACTTAGTATAAGAGATATAATAGTAAAAAACCCGCGTATATACTATAGTAAAAAACCTATGCCTCCGTTAAAAATCGAATAAGGTGCTGCGCGGAAGCTAGGCTTATAACTATAAAATGTCTATTTACTACGCCTTATAGCGTAAGGATAAGGGGATAGGGCGCGGACTAATTACCGCTAGTTAAGGCTAATACTACGGACTAACTACCGCTAGTCGGGGCTAGTACTACGGACTAATTACCGCCGGTTAAGCTAGTATAATAAACTAATAACCGCACATAAACGTATATAAGGGTTTAGAAATAGTAAAAAGCTTATCTATTCTTAAAAGCATAGCTAGCTACTTTATACTTAGTTCTTTAAGCTAATTTTAAGGATCTTTAACTATACTATCCGTAGTATATAAAATAAACTATAGATATCCTCGTAAAATCGCTTAATAAACTAAGTATAAGCCTAGTTAAAAACACTATAAACTATAGTTAGGGAAATCCCCTAAATATCCTTAAATATCCTTTAAAAATCGCGGTAAGGTTTATCCTATATTTTCCGGGGTGCTTCTATAGTTAAAAATAAGTTAAATTATAGTTAAGATATCCCGCGGAAATCCTTAGAAATCCCTTAAAGATACTAGCGGAATCCGCTTAATAGTTTCTACGGTGTCTCTTATAGTTAAAGACGTCGTAAACTATAATCGGGTAAGCTCTTAACCCTCCGTAGTTATATCCTAGAAACCTTAGCGGGGTCTAACCGGTAATGTTCGTTATATCTCCTTAAGCGAGCCTTTAAAGTACGTGCTTTAAGCGTTCCCGTCGCGGGGTTCCGTAAGGCTTCCTTAAGAGTAAAGTAAGGAGTTTAGGCGTGGCCGTTTAGATTTTATAATACTATCCGTCCGACTATATAAAAACATTGCGCGCTAGTTATTATATAGTCGGATAATTAACATATATAGTAAATATAGCGGATTTATACCTTAATACTTACTTATAGCTATAAGCTATATAAAGGATTAGCTAAAGTATATAAGCGGGTTTAATATAAGACTACTTACTTAAAAATAAAAACGGTTACTTAAGGAGTAAGTAATATATACTTTTATAAAGATAATTAAGAAAAGATAAGCTATACGAACTATATATACTTATAAAGCAGATATAACTTAAATATATATAAGCTTAGTTTTAATAGCCTTAGAAAACTATAAGCATATCGTCGCTTAATAAATAGCCTATATACGTATAATAAAGGATTTTACGCTTAGTGCTATAACGGGCCCGGGCCTCTTTATTCTTAGTATCCTTACTTAATAGTTTAAGGAGTAGACTTATATTAAGGTTAGAAAAAGTAACCTTCTTCTTTAGTATAGTAGTAATAAAGACAATAAACGTAATAACGGAATAATAAGTACGCGAAGGAGGCGGGGCGGTAAGTATATAATAAGCTTATAAGAAGGATAAGCGCGTTTTTAATAAAAAAAAGAGGAAGGTAAACACACGCGCGCGGTATAAGGGAGGCTTTATCTTTAAGGCTAAGCGCGAGATTAGTAATTAAGTAGTATAAATAAATAACGAGCCCGATTAAGAATATATACACGCGGCGGGGCGCCGAATTTTTATTAGTAAGGACTATTATAAGCTTACTTTTAAAGGTCGCGCTACTTATAGGAGGGGCGCGGGTTAAAATCCCGCCTATTCTCCCGCCCCTATATTAAGAAGGCGGATAAAGGGGATAAGAGAAGGTCTACTGCTTATACCTTAAGCTTAAAGCGTAGTGTTCCGGGCTATAAGCCGCCTAGGTTAAAGGCGGCCACGGCTTTACTAAGCCGCGTCGAACTGCTTAGTAAGTAGGATATACTTATAGCGGAAGGCGCACCCTTTTTTTCTTTCCTTACGTAAAGTTATAAGACCTTGTGCGAGGCGGACTAAGCGCGAATAAGGGGAGGTTTTACCTTAAGCACTCCGGTTTTTCCCTCTTATTTATAAATATCGAATTTTTAAAAACCTAGATTAAGTCCTTAGCATAAACTTAATAATAAAAATAATAATATAATAGCATTTTAAGCTATTATAGTAAAACTTTATCTCGCTTTATATATAGTTTAGCCCGTATAATAAAATCCTCTTTTTAGCTTATAGCTATTATAAGCTTTAAAGATCTTTTTAGTTTTACTTAGTATATACTTTTCCTTTTAGCTACTATACTTAGCCTAGCTATATTAAGGTATATAAGAGCCTTACTATAGTCTATCCGCTACCCCTATTTAATTAAAGTAAATAATAATAACTAAGCTTATAATATATTCCGCCGCTTAATCTTATAAAAGCTATTAAAAATAACTAATATAATCCTTAATAAGCCCGGCTTTATAAGACCTTATTATAGTAATAAGATTATAATAATTAAAAGTTTTTACTTAGTTATTAACTACGCTAAGTCTTTCTTATAAGCTTACGAGGAATTTAAGCGCGACTTAACTTTATTTTAAGCGATAAAGTTCTTAAGGTTCGATATCCGCCTTATTAGCTATACCGACTACGCGCTTTATATTCTCGCCCTTAAATTTTTTTTTTAAAAAGGTTCTTAAAGACTAGTAAATACATTTAAAACCTTAAAAGTAAGGAATTAAGTATTAAGGCTATAAAGGACTAACCTTATTGCCCGCTTTTAAATAAGAATATAAACGTTTAATACTTTAGTACCGACTATTTTTATTACTATTAGCGGAACGACTTAACCTTACCTTAATACCTTCTTAGTAACTAAATACGCGTTAGTTAGTAAAAAGGTATAAGTAATAGCGCCGTATAAAAAGAATAATAAGTTAAAAAGTCTAGTAAATAAAAGCGGGGGGTAGCTATAATAATAGTAGTAAGTAAAATATAATATCCTACTTTTAAGCAGCCTAATTAAAAACGGCGTAAAGGTTAAGTAAGATAATAATATAAGATAAGGCTTAAATAAGCTACTCTTTTATAATATATCCTGCTATAGAAAAATAAATATCCTTTAGTATAAAAACTCCCCGCTATTTAATAAACGCTTAAACGTATACTTATAAAAAATACGGAAAACTTATTACTAGATTTAACTAAATATATTAATCGCCTTAATAAGATAAAGATATATACCTAAATAAGTAGTAAAGATTTACAATAAAGCTACTTACTTATTATCTTAAGCTACTTAACCGCTATTAGCCGGATAAGCCGAAAGAATAATTAAAAAAATAAAGATAATATACTATTAATATAATATAAAGACGCTATTATAAAGTTATTACTAAGCGCTCTTTTTACTTTATTCTTACTTTAAACTAATACAGACGTTAGCTTTTTCCTTTTTAAAAACGTTATTATATAATTTAAATAGCTATGCTTAGACTCCTTACTTTACTTTTAAGGAGTCTTATAAAACCCCGCGGTAAAAATACTTAAAGTACGCGCTAGAAAGGCTTACTTAAGGAGATATAATAAATATTATTAGTTAAACCCCGCTTAGGTTTTTAAGATATAACTATAAATACTTTAAAGCTTATCTAATAATAGTTTATAACGTTTTTAAATATAAAAGATACTAAAAAAGCTATTAAATAAATTCCGCTAGCATTTTTAAAGGATATTTAAGGATTTCCGCTAAATAACTTAATTATAGTTTAGCCTATTTTTAACTAAGAAAGCACCTTAAAAGATATAAGATAAACTTTACTGCAATTTCTAAGGGATATTTAAGATATTTAAGAGATTTCCTAAACTATAGTTTATATTATTTCCGACCGGGCTTATAGTACTTAGTTTATTAAGTAATTTTATAAGGATATTTACGGTTTATTTATATACTAATAATAAATTATAGGATAATATAGTTAAAGATCCTTAAAATAAACTTAAAGAACTAAGTATAAAGTAGCTAGCTATACTTAAAAGAAAAAATAAGCTTTTTACTATTTATAAACCCTTATATACGTTTACGTGCGGTAATTAGTTTATTATACTAGCTTAACTAATAGTAATAAGTTTATAGTACCGGCTTAAACTAGCGGTAATTAGTCCGCGCCTTATCTCTTATCCTTACGCGATAAGGCGTAGTATCCTCTTTTTTTTAACTTCTTTTTCTTCTTTTTTTCTTCCTTTTTAGCTAGTTTTAACTTAAGAAATCCGCATAATAAGATAATTTTCCTTTATTTAGTTTAGTAGTTTATACTAAGTCTTTTTCTCTTCTTTTAATAGTAATTTCTTACTTAATAATTTATACTAAACTACTTATCTTATAATAAGATACGTAGTTTAGTAATACCCCCTTTATTAGTTTAAGCACTTAAGTACGCCTTTTTATAGTTTAAGATCTTTAAAAAGTTCTTATAATCTACTACTTATAAAACAGTAGTATATATAAAGTATTAAAGTAATAATATAAAGTACATATTATACTTTTATACTTAAGCTAATTTTAATATAAAGCTTACTTAACTTTTTATAAAAGTTATACTAACTATAGTACTAAAATAAGGCTTGCTATACATTATAATATAAAAATAAAAAAAGAAAAAGTAAACTAATAACTACTAGTTTAAGCTAATACTATAAATTAAATACTACTAATTAAACTAATATAATAAACTAATTACTATATATAGATGTATATAAAGGTTTATAGATAGTAAAAAGCTTACTTTTTCCTAAAAGTATATTAAGCTACTTAATAATAAGCTTTTTAAGTTAATTTTAAAAAATTTAAAATATATAAGCGAGCTATTTATTTATAGTATATAAATAAATTATTAATTTCTTTATAAGATTACTTAATATATTTAATATAAGCTTAATTGGAAATATTAAAAACTATAACTAAAGAAATTCTTAAAATATCTTATAATATCCTATTAAAATTATTTTATAATAACCTAGCGGAAATTATAAACTACGAGTAAATTAAAAAAATAGATATTATAAACTATAATAAAACTTAAGAAAAGAGTTATAAATAAGGCTATTTAAGTAAAATCGTGCTAACTACTATTTATAATAAGTATTATATTTATTCCTTAATATAGTAATAAGTATACTATAACTAGTAGTAGTAATAGTAATAGTAGTAGTAGTAGTAGTAGTAGCAGTAAAAGCCTTCTTAAGGCTTCTTTTTATTTTAGCCTCCTTAAGGCTTTCCTTTAATTTCGGCCTTTTTAAAGCTTCCCTTAGTTTGTAAAAGAGAGTAAAATATACTCTCCCGCAGCCTATAAGCTAAATACAGCATATATTACACGCGACATAAATACGGTAAAATATATATTAAATCCGCTATATAACTCTACATACTATATATATTTGTTTATATTATTTCACGAATATATAGGCAAGATATAAGTAGATTAAGAAGAGGTATATATAGAGACTATATATATAATCCGTGCTAAGTCGCTACGCCACTTTATATTTTATATAGAATTAATCCTTAAGCTTATAAATATAATATTAACTTAATAAAAGCTATTAGCCTACTATATATAACTACGCTAAATAAGGGGCTCTTTTCTAAATCACTTAAGTTATTTATAGCTTATAGATTGTCTATATAAGGAGGCCTTAGTCCTCCCTTTACCTTAAATAGATTATTAACCTTATATATATATATTTTACCTATTTTTTTACCTTTTTGCATACTCTTTATACCTTTATAATCCCCTTACTCGTAGCTATATACTTACTCTTTTCTATACTTATTTACTCTTTAATTAGTTATAAGCCCGGCTTCCCTTTAAGCCGGACTTACCTTAAACCCTTACCGACGTCTTTCCGACTATTACGTAATCGAAGAATTCTAGCAAAACTCCTCCCTACTTCCTACGTAGTTGCGCTTATTAAGCATCCTTTCTCCGGAATTCTCCCGATATCTTATTAGACTCGGTTCCTTAGTTTTCCCCCTCTCCTCCTCCTTTTTATACCTTATATTTTTATAACTATATTTTAAGGACTATATCGAAAATAAAAAACCTCTTAAAAGCTTTTCCTTATAAAATAAAAGATACGCTTTTTAATAGCCCTTTTGCCTTTTTGCTTACTTTTTATAAAGTCCCTTATTCTTTTTTTAATCTCTCTCTTATACTCCTTGATTTTTAATAATTTATGAAGATTTAAAAAAACTAGCAAATAAACCTTTAAAAAAATCTCCTTTTACGTAATAAGCAACGTATCTTTAAACACATCTTTCTTAATATTCTTCGAACCCTTTTTATTATATCCTTTAACCGATATTTTTTTAATTAATATTTCTTACTCCTCTTTTTCTATTTGACTTTTATACCGAAATACCTTATAAAAAAAAACTATAAAAAGAATAGCTATTACGAATAACGACGAATTTAGTAAGCTAAAAGGTTTTTTAAATTATTCCTCTTAGTTTCTTAAAATAGAATCTGTTTTTATCTAAGAAAAAGCCGTTAAAGCCGTCTCTTAAGATCTATATACTAAATCCGTAGAAATCTTTACCTTTATACGTCTTATAGTTAAGGATAGTTCTCTCTCTTAAAAGAAATACTATATAACTATAAAGATAGCTTAAAAAGCTTTAAAACCCCTTTATAACTTAGTTAATTTTACCTTAAATCTTCTTTTTATAAAAGATCTATTTAATATAACCTTTAAAACCTATACTTCGATTAAGATATATCTTAATAAGATAAAAAAGCTTTTTAATAAGCTAAATATAAAGGAAATGAAAATCCTTAAGGTAGTGATTTTTACTTAGATTTTAAAATGCTTTAATAGCTCCTATTTTAGCTTTATAACTAATATTTCTTAAGCTTTTTAAAATAACGCCTAAGCCTATACTTGAAAATCACTTTTTTTTAATTAATAAGTTTTAAAGGATTAAAGCTTTAAAAGGTCTCTCTTTTAATTAGCTATTCTTTTTATATAGTAAAAAGCCCGTCTTTTATAAGAATTATAAGAAAAAGGGCTATGCTAATAAAGACTGTTTTTAGCTTGGGGAAAATAAAGATAAGGTAATAGCAGTAAGTTTAAAACTAAAACCTTCTTTTTCTTCTTCTTATTATAAAAGGCCCCTTTTAATTAAACCTTCTTAAGACTATTTAAATAAGAATAATAAGCATTTTACGCCTATACCCTCTTAAAGAGAGTCTTCTTAAGAAAGAGTTTTAGTTATTAGAAAATTAGTAGTTAAAGGCCGAAAAAAAAGATAAGTTTCCTCTTTTAAAGAGTTCTCTCTCTTTAAAGAAATACTTTATATTTCCGACTCCTTATTATAAGTAAATAACCTTCTTCTTTAACCCTCTATACCTTTTATACCCTCTATACCTTCTACACCCTCTATACCCTTTATACTCTTTATACCCTCTATACCCTCTATACCCTTTATACCCTCTATACCCTCTATATTTACTATACCCCTTTTATATACACCTCTTTTATATACCTCTTTAAAAGAGAAAAAGAAAGCTAATATAAGAAACATTATATAACCTTTAAAGCCTCTTCTTCCTTCTATTTCTTAAGTTATTTTTAAGGTAGATAAAAATATTATAAAATTTAAAAAAAGGAATACATATAACTTTATCTTTAATATAGGAGCTTATAAGCATATAGTATATAATAAATCACTGCTATCTTCCTATTAAGATATATATATAACTATTACTTAAGGAAAAGCGTTTTTTATTATAGTTAAAGGCGTCGGAAATTTATATTTTGAATTTTCTAATAGCAATATATGCTATATATTAAAGAACTGCCTTTATATACCTTAAATAAGTGTTAATATTAAACGCTAATTTTCCTTTTATAATACCTTTACTTTCATAAGTAAAGATAATATAACTCTTTAAGATAAAGAGGTAAATATACTTATATAAGGCTTTATTAAAAACGGCCTATATTATATTCCTATAGTTATAAAGACTCGCTTTGAAATTAATAATAAAAGATATAATATAAAAAGGTCTATAAATAATATACCTATAAACAATATTTCTATAAATAATATACCTATAAACAATATATATATAAATAATATACCTATAGATAATACACTTATAAATAATATACCTATAGACAATACCTTTATAAATAAAGATAAAAAGTCTATAGATAATAAAAAGACTATAAATATATCTTTTTAGTATAAAAGATTAAGATATATAAATTATAAATCACTATATAGATACCTAAGAAAAGGGTATTTTAATATAAATATAAGTAAAGCTAATATAATAATCATAAAGCAATACGAAGCTTATATAAAAGCTAAATAAATAGATAAAAAGAAAAAGACTCTTTCGAAAAGAAAATACCCGTTTTAAATAAAATATATATTAATATTTAGGGCCTTATAAAAACCCCTACTAATAGTAAATATTCATACTTTATATCCTTTTAAGATACTATAATTAAATATCTAAGAATATACTTTATAAAAAGTAAGGCTGAATGTCTGCTTAAATTCTTAGAATATAAGTACGAATTGGAAAATAATATAAATAAGACTACTATAAAAGAAGTTTTCTTTAATAATATAAGAGAATTTATATATTATATAAAACTATACTACTAAAAAAATAGCTTTATATATAATATAAGTCCTACATATACCCCTTATTCTAACGGCAAAATAGAAAGGATAAACAGAACTATACTTAATAAAGTCCGGGCTATGCTTTTTACCTCGAACCTACTAAAATACCTATAAGGTAAGGCTATTTTAGCAGCTACATATATATATAATAGGTCCCCGCATTTTGCTATAGGCTTTATATCCTATATAGAAAAGAAGGATAATATAGCTTTAAGTTTAGAAGACTTAGATAAAATAAAGGTATTTAAAAGCACTATATTTTATAAGAATAAAACTCCTAATAATAAACTAAAGCCTAGAGCTTATAAATAGGTAATAATAAGCTATAAAGATACCGCTTATAAAATATATAATTTTTTTAAACGAAAAGTAATAATTTCTAAAGATATAACTATACTAAAGAATAACTTCTTAAATAAAGAGGAATATACCGATTTTAATAACATACCCTGTTTAAATAAGCTGCTAAGTAACTAAAATACTAGAAATAACAGTAC
>JAPEBW010002614.1:0-10727 GCA_027405785.1 Ophiocordyceps robertsii | reverse complement strand
GAAATCCCTTAAAGATACTAGCGAAATCCGCTTAATAGTTTCTACGGTATCTCCCTTAGTTAAAGATATCGTAAACTATAGTTAAGTAAGCTCTTAACCCTCCGTAGTTATATCTTAGAAACCTTAGTAAGGTCCGACCGGTAATGTTCGTCGTATCTCTTTAGGCGAACCTTTATAGTGCGTGCTCCGGGCGTTCTTATCGCGGGGTTCCGTAAAGCTTCCTTAAGAGTAAAGTAAGAAGTCCGGGCATAGCCGTTTAGATTCCGTAATAGTTTTATTATAAGCGCGTTAAGGAAAAGGTGCTTATTATTAAGGTTAAGCTTAAAAGCTAATAAAAGTTTCTTATTAAAGAAAATATTATTTAGTATTTAACTTCTTATAAGATAAGTACTTAATTGTATTATATAATCGCTTTTAGCTTAGTAGATCTTTAAAGGATTTCTATTTAAATAAGTAGGAATTACTACTATTTACTACGCTTTATAATATAAAGATAAGGGGATAAAGCATAAACTAATTACCGCTAATTAAGGCTGGTATTATAAACTAATTACCGCTAGTTAAGGCCGGTACTATAAACTAATTACTACTAATTAAGCTAGTATGACGGACTAATTACTATTTATAAATATATATAAAGGTTTAAAAATAATAAAAAGCTTATTTATTCTTTAAGGTATAGCTAACTACTTTATACTTAGTTCTTTAAGCTAATTTTAAGGATCTTTAACGATACTATCTTTTTATTTATTATTAATATATAAATAAACTAAAAATATCCTTATAAAATCGCTTAATAAACTAAGTATAAGCCCGGTTAAAAATACTATAAACTATAGTTAAAGAAATCCCTTAAATATCCTTAAATATCCCTTAAAAATTGCGGTAAAGTTTATCTTATATTTTTAAGGTGCCTTTATAGTTAAAAACGGGTTAAACTATAGTTAAGATATCTAGCGGAAATCCTTAGATATCCCTTAAAAATGCTAGCGGAATCCGCTTAATAGTTTTTACGGTATTTTCTATAGTTAAAGACGTTATAAACTATAGTTAAGTAGGCTCTTAACCTTTTATAGTTATATCTCGGAAACCTTAGCGGGGTCCGACTAGTAATATTTATTATATCTCTTTAAGTAAGCTTTCGTAGCGCGTACTTTAAGCGTTCTTATTATAGGTTTTATAAGGCTCCTTAACAATAAAGTAAGGAGTCCGGGCGTGGCCGTTAAATTTTTATAATAGCTAATTATTAAGTTAGTATATTTTATTAGCTTGTAATGCTTAAAGCGGGGAATTTATAGGTCTTTTATTACTAGCGTTTAGCGTATAAGGAATTAAGCGTATTTTTAGGTATAAGGTCTTTAAGAAAGTCTTTAAGCAACCTATACTTATAAAGGCCGTTTGTAAACTACTTTAAACCTTTATAATCTCTTTTAAGTATACCTTTAGCCCTTAAACTAAGGCATTTAGTATTAAGATATTTATATTATTATCGCTTAGCTTTATCGTTATTGCTAGTAAGAAAGGGGTTTAATAAAGAGTTAGTAATAATAGCTATAAAGCTTATTATTACTTAAAGGGCAATAGTAGCTTTAAAGCTTATTATTACCTTAGCTTATTACCCTTAACTTAAAGGCTACTTAGCTTACCCCTTTTAAATTTATCGTTCTTATTATAGTTAAGCTTATCTAAATAATTATAAGGTTCTTAATAGCTTAAGCGATAAGGTATTATATCCTTTATAAAGTTAGCGTTATCCTTATCCTTATTAAAGACTATAATATTATAGTCTTTTTACTTAAAAGGTAAGGTCTTCTTAATAGCCTTAAAAAGCATATATTCTTAGTAATTATAATTTCTTTTAGTTAAGGATCTATACTTTATAAATATAACTATAAAGCCCCTTAAGACTTATAAGCCTTCTTTTTTATTCTTTAAGGTCTATTTTAGCCGTCTTACTTAATATTTTTTATAGCTTAGTTATATATATAATATAACTTTAAGTTTAGATATACTTAATAAAGTATATATAAAAAACCTTAATCTCCTTAAGTAAGGCTTTTAGCGGCGCCTCTTTTAAAGCTATGTTATATATAAGTAAGGGGTTTGCTATATATATAGCTATCTCTATATATTAAGGCTAAAGGAATTTTAATAGCCTTATCTTAATATATATTACCCTTACGGACTTTATAAGTATACGGCTAGCTCTCCTTACCTTACCGTTTTGCTAAAATATATAAGTACGCTATAACGTAGTATAAAGTAGTCCTTTTTTAACTAAGCCTTTATTTTCTTAATATAAAATTCCGTTATATTATTAAAGGCTAGTACTTAAATAAGGGCGCTAGTAGCACTATTCGTAACCTATAACTTTTAAGCCTTTACTATATTAAAGGCCCGATCTTATATAAGCGAAAATAGTACTTAGTAAAATCTAGTAAAGACGTAAATATTATAAAAGCAATAATTAATACCTTTATAGCTTATAAGCTTATATTATAAAAAGTCTTAATATATATATATAAGGAACGCTTAAGCTACTATGCTTAGGTTATAACTAATTATCGCGTTTGCTTTTTTTAAGTAGTAAGCATTATAATAAAATCTCTTAGCTTTTTCTTTATTAATCTTAAGGCTAGCTTTATTATATGCTTTAAGGAACTTTTTAGGCCTACGTAGCTAAGGCGGTAATATATCGTCCCGTAATCTATATATCGCTAAGTATATAATAAGGCTATAAGATTAAAGGTCGTATATATACCTCTTAGCTTTATATTTAAGACCGTTATTATATATATCTTTTAAGCGATATTATAAACTTTAATCTTAAAAGGTATATAAAATAAGCGTTCCTTAATATCGTTAAGTTTAATGCCTTTTTCCTTAAAGCATTAATTACTACTAAGGTTAGCTAATAATCTTAGCGCGTAATTAATATTTAATAGCTTAAATATAACGCTACTAATAATAATCTTTACTATGCTTATAGCTTTTACTTATAGCAGGCTGCTATTTAACAATATTATTAAGAAGGGATTAATAGCCTTTATATTAATAAGCTACTTTAAGTTATTAAAGTAGTAAGTAGTATTTTTAAAGTTTATAATAGCTTTATTTTAAATAGGCTTATATTTATCTATTACCGCTCCGCTTAAAAGGTAGCCGTTAAATCTGCTACTAGCTATTATTATAGCCGCGTTGCTTATCTTATTTCTTTTATTATTACTTATATTCTTAGCGGCTTAAAATACCTTTTTAAATTTAAAGGCCTTATTAAGGTACTTAGTTTAATAGTCCGGCTCTTTATATATAACTTTCCCTAGCTTAATACGGTAGCCGCACTTTAAAATAATAGTCTCCTTAAAGGTATTATATTTCTTTCTTAATTTACCGGAGCTAATAGTATTTTTATTAAAGTTTTCCTAAAAACCCTTAATACCGCTTTTACTATTATTACTAAGACCCTTAGTTTTACTAAAGGTAATATTAGCTAAGGCCTCTAACCTTTCGGCTTTTATAACTCTAATAAGTTATTTATATAGCTTACTTTTTATAATACGATTCCTTTATTATTAGTTATAAGTTTAGTTACTATATTTATTAAAGCGTTATTTTTAAATACCTTTAAAGGCTATAATAATAAAAAGTCGTTTTAGTAAACTTTTTTATATTATAACAAGCTAATCTTAATATTAATATAGCTTTTTTATAAACTCCTTTATACTAATAAACTTCTTTAAGTTAAGGGCTATAACTTCTATAAAAGTTATATAAAAAGTAACTTTTAAAACCTTTATTAAGGATACTTTAATTAAATCTATTATCTATTTAGCAGTTATTTCCTTATCTTCCTTATTATCTATAATAAGTTCCTTTATCTTAAGAGTAGTGCTTATAATAATACTATATATAGCTATTTTATTCTTTATTTCTTAAGCTATATACTTAAGGTTATCTTTAAGTAGTAGTATAATAATACTATTAATAAAGCCTTTAAGGTTTTTTACCTTTAAGGCGATAATAAGCTTTATTCTTTATAACTTATAATTCTCTTATCCTTAAAGTCTATTTACTATAGCTTTATACCCTTATTTTAAGGCTATAAAAGCTATTATATATTCTTCTTAAAGTCTAAATTTACTAGTAGCGATTATCTTACTATACTAAGCTATTAATATAGTAAATCTTTTACCGTAGTTAATATAGCTATAAAATAAGATATATAGCTATAAAGTCGTATTCTCCTTAAGCATATATATCGCGCACGGCATACCCTTAAGGCTATTAATTTATGTTGTTATATAGGTAGCGATAGCCTTAGTATCTTAAGTTACCGCTCCTTTACTTTAATTCTTAAGGGCCTACGGGTTAAAGGGTTAAGATAATGAAGATAATTAAGATAATTAAAATCAAGAGGTTAAAGTAGCAATAATACGCAACGCGCGAAGGCTATAACCTATAATAAAAGGAGCTCGAGAAGATAATAATAGTGCTAGCTAGCTAGGAAAAAAGGAATATATATAAGGAGTGCCCTTATATATATATAGCTAACCCCTATAAATAAGGGCTAGGGCTACGCCTAGGGCTCTTGCAGTAAAATATGTATAAAGGCCTAGCTTATACACTCCTCGTATTTATAACAGTATCTTTAGAAAATATACTAAAATACTAGTTATCTTTAAAGGAGGTGCCTCTACTTTTAGTAAAGGTAACTAGTTTTTTAATAAGTTATAAGTTCCGTTTCCGTTTTGCGTATATACGCTTATAGTATATACTAAGATAGCGCGGTTCGATATTTTAACCTTATAAATAATAAATTAAAAGTAAGCTATCTTAAAGCTTAAAAAGCGCTAAAGGATAAGAAAAAAAAGCTACTCTTTAGCTCTACCCTCCTCTTATAATACGCGTAGACCTATAAAGAAGTATAGAAAATATACTAAAATACTAGTTATCTTTAAAGGAGGTGCCTCTACTTTTAGTAAAGGTAACTAGTTTTTTTATAGGTTATAAGTTCTATTTCCGTTTTATATATATACGCTTATAATATACGCTAAGGTAGCGCGGTTTAATATTTAAACCCTATAAATAATAAATTAAAAGTAAGCTATCTTAAAGCTTAAAGAGCATATAAAAGAGTAATTTTACTACTTTAATAAATTAGCTATTTAATCCTTGCCTAATTAGCTAAGCATAAGGGGGTATATAAGTTATATAAAAACCCGTATTAAATAGCCTAGCTTTAGCTCGTTATTTTCTAGGTCCTTACGTCCTTATACGATATCTATAACGTTATATATAGAACTAAGGAGGTTAAGGTAGCTAGATAAAATAAGGATCCGCTTAAACCTAAACTAACCTTAACTAACATTAAACATAAATTGCCACATAAGGAAAGGATATCTAGCTATAGGGTGAAATGCTTTAAAATCAACATTTTTCGGGCTTTAAGACCGCCTAAAGGCCGGTCTAGATATGTTACTCCGTTTCCTTATATTTATCTATAAAAGGCGAATCTCCCGCTACTAGATAGCTAGAGATTCTATAAGCACTTACGCACTTAATTCTTTATTAATCAATTCTAGCTAAATCCTGCCTTATATAGTATCGACTCCTTTATTTAATGCTATTACGTAATCTCCTGATTTCCCTATAATTTCGCTGCTACTTTAACCTTTAATAGGTTATAAGCCCGGCTTAGCTTACTACGCTGGGAAATTAATTACTCCTTTAACTAACTTTAGAAAATTCTGAGAAAATTACGACCCCTTTTATTAATTACTTATTTAACCTTCCTTAAAATCTAACGTTGATTAAACGACTAAATCTCTTAGAATTTGTACTTAAAGATATCCTAACCTTAATTACCTCTTTTAATCTCTTTCCTTTTTTAGAAAAATCTTTAGAAATCCCCTTATCTATATAAAATTCTCTTAAAAATCCCTCTTCTCTACTAAGACTCCTTCCTTCTTTAGAATATGTCTAGAATTTTCTTTACTAATCCCTACTAACTTCTTTTATCTTTCGACCTTTTTTAAGTTAAAAATTAACTTTTCTTTACCTACCTATTTTATCTTACTAAAGATATATAAAATAGCAAGCAAGAAAAGATACGAGTTTTTTAAGCTAAAGGGTAATTTAAATTATACCTTATAGACTACTAAAATGCGAGCAATTCTTATTAAAGAAAAGCTTATAGCTGCTTTAAAGCAAGCTAATTATACTAAGACGGAAAAGGCTCTTGCCTTAATTTTCCTACGCTTAGAAGACGGTCCCTTAATATAGATTAAGCACGTAACTACTACTAAAGATGCTTAGGAAGAACTATAAAAGCTATATAATTCTTTAAGTTTCTCGTTAAATTATTTGCTTATAAAATAGCTATTTAACTTAAGTCCTTCCGACTTATAGTTAGAGAAATACCTTTATAAGGTAAAAGAGGTCTACGAGGTATTAAAATCTCGAGAAATAAACATTCCGGAAGTGGTTCTTATAGCATGGATTTTAAATTCCCTTAGCGGGGAATTTAGAACCTATATAACTAATATTACGCAGAGCCTTAAGCATAATTCTACAGCCTTTTCTCTTAAGACTCTTATAGCTAGTCTTTTAGACGAAGCTAAAAGGGTAGAGGATATAGAGGACTCTTCGGAGAAAGCTTTTTTACTACGGAAGAAGCCCTAAAAAAAGCAGGGGAATTCCTCGAATTCTTACTATAAAGAATGCAAAAAACCAGGCCACCTAGTAGCTAATTACTTCCGGCTTTACCTTAAAAAAGCCCCTTTTTATTAAGTGCTTAAAAGAAAGAAAATAGACGATTCGAATAGAGTAACTAAGAAGAAACCTACCTCGAAAAAGTCTTCTTCTTCCTCTTCTTTTTCTAAAAAGGAAAAATTAAAGAAAAGAGTAAAAGAGGTAGAATTAAGCGAAGAGGGAGATAAGGTTCTAAATTTAACCGAAATAGACCTCGATATAGATCTTATCGACCTTTCTTAGCTATCCTCTCCTCTCTCTCGAGCCCCTACCCCTAGGGTAGCCTCGAATAACCCTCTAAAGGAAATTTTTACCTCTATAAAGGAAACCCCTTTTAAAGCAGATTTAAAAGCTAATAAAGATACTCTTTTAAGACCTTTAAAAGCCTTACTCCCTCGGATCCGAGAATTAGTATTAAAGGCAAAAGAAGGAGGATTTCCTAGATATAGTAAAAGGACTCTTAATTTTATATACAATACTAGTGCTACTAAGCATATAGTTATAAATAAAAGTCACCTTATTAACTATAAAGAGATTAAAACAAAAGTCTGCTAAAGAAAAGCTTCCTTTATATTAGTAAAAGAAAAGGGGGATTTAGTATTTTAATTCTTATATTTTAAAGTAAGATATACGCTTAAATATTGTTTTTATATACCTAAAGTTAAAGTTAATATAATTAGCTAGTTATATTTTAAGAATACCTATGCCCTTATAGGCAAGAATAAAGTCCTTCTTTTAAATAATAAAGCATAGATTCTTACTAAGGGATATCTTAGAAATAAACTCTATTATATTTCTTTATAACCTTTACTAGAAAAGAATTCCCTCCTTATTACCTCTTTAAAGGCAAAGGATATAGATTTTTATACTTAGCATTTACGCCTTAGGCATATAAATTATAAGGCTATTTTAAAAGTATTAAAAAGGTAGAATAAAGATATAAAGATGCCTTTAAAAGAAGAGAATAAAATAAAACACTACGAGATTTATATAAAGGCAAAGGCTACGAATAAGGTAAATAAACAACCTTTAAATAAAACCTATTCCTACCTTAAAAAAAGAGTATTAGATATTTAAGGGCCCTTATAAAACGCCTACTTATAATAAATATTACTACTATATCTCTTCCTAGATATAGGAACCTGATTTCTAGACCTATACCTCCTTCGAAGTAAGGGGGAAGCTATAAAAAGGTTCTTAGAATTTAAAGATAGGGTTGAAAATAACCCGGATAAAACAAGGATTAAAGAAGTGTTTTTAGATAATGTAAAGGAATTTATATATAAGATAAAAACACACTATGAAAAAAACGGTATCTTATTTAATTCTAGCCCTCTTAGAACACCGGAATTAAACGGTAGAATAAAGAGAATAAATCGCACTATATTAAAAGAAGTCCGTTCTTTATTATATACGGCAAGACTGCTTAAATATCTATAGGGTGAAGCTATTTTAATAGCTACTTACCTATATAATAGATCTCTATATTTAGCTATAGGCTTTAAAAGCCCTATAGAAAAGAGGGATAATATAATAATACCTTTCGAGACCTTAAATAAAATAAAGACCTTTAAAAGCCTTATTTATTATAAAAATAAGGACCTTAAAGATAAGCTCGAAGCTAGAGCCTTTAAGGGAGTTATTATAGGCTATAGTAAAAACGCCTATAAAGTCTGGGATTTTTTAAAGAGAAAATTAATAGTCTTTAGAGATATTACTATACTAGAAAATAGGTTTATAGATAACCTTTCTAGCCCTATTAAAGACTTCGATTTTAATATAATTCTAAAGAATAAAGATAGGCTAAAAGCCTATAGCCCTATAAAGGAAGACCCTTTAAAGGAAATTACTAAAGAAATTCCCTTAACCTCTATAAAAGAAGGTTCTTAAAATAAAGATTTAGATAAAGATCCTAGCTCTATTAGTCGTATAGTAGTGGAAATACTTAAGAAGCTTAACGGGTCCTATACTAACTATATAGATTACCTTAATATTTGCCCGCTTTTAAATAGCGATTATAAAGAATCTATTTTAGCTATAATAGAATAAGATAAGTATTAAGGTTTGCTAAATACCTATAAATAGGCAATAAATAGTATTACGGAACCTTTAGCGTTTCTTATACGCTAAGTAGCTTCGTATAGTTTGTTTAATTTAAATTTACTTACTAAAAGGGATAAAGAAGACTTAGTATAGACTACTAAACTAAATAAGGTAAGGGTATCTTATTATGCGGATTTCTTAGGTTAAAACTAGCTAAAGAAGAAGAAAGAAGGAAAGGAAAGGAGTTAAGGGAAAGAAAAGCAAAGACCTCTCTTTATACTTTTTTAAGGCTACTAAAAGGTTCCCCTTTTATATGCTTTTATATACTTTTATATGCTTTTATATATTAAGCTATAACTTAAACCCCGTATAACTTATAAGGTTACTAAACTACTTTTTAGGCTAATAAAAATAGCTTACGCTATTTCTATTACTAATTATAAGTAATATACGCTTTATTACCTACGACTAGCTTATAAGACTAAATATCCTTATCTTAAAACCTTTTACGAGATTTTATCCTTTTTTAAAGTAAGGCCTCCCGCCTTAGCTCTATACGAAGTATTAGTCGATTATATAAGAAGAAGG
The DNA here is from genome assembly GCA_027405785.1 of Ophiocordyceps robertsii. Classification (NCBI taxonomy): domain Eukaryota; kingdom Fungi; phylum Ascomycota; class Sordariomycetes; order Hypocreales; family Ophiocordycipitaceae; genus Ophiocordyceps; species Ophiocordyceps robertsii. Next base: position 1,346 of record JAPEBW010002614.1, on the reverse strand, counting down.
CCTCCTGCTTTAGCTTTATATAAGATATTAGTCGATACGAATCTTATTACTAGCTAAAGCTAGCTTAAGCCGAATATAAGCGTATTTAGCCTATACCGCTTATAGCCGATACTAGCCGTCTTTAACTATTAAGCTATATCGTTTCTCTTTATAACTACCGGTATTTACTTTAATAGTTATAACTTATAACTAGCGGTATCTACTCTATTAGTTACTCCTTTATATTTAGCGGTATTTACTTTACTAAATATTAGTACTTTTAGTACTTAGGATTACTAACGAAATAGGGTTTCCGTTATAAATAGCCTTAATTTAGCTAGCTAGAAAAATGCTATGCTAGGGGAAATAAACTAACTAATTAAATATAATACTTAGAAATTCGCCTATCTCCTTAGCGATAGGGAGGCTTTAGGTGGCCGTTAGGTCTATACTATTAAGAAAGATAGTTAAAATCAAATTATTAAATATAAAGCCCGTTTCGTAATTTAGGGATTTAAGCAGATATACGGCTTAGATTACTTAAAGACCTTCTTAACTATAGCTAGACTTAAATCTACTAAAATTCTTCTTATTCTAGCAGTTTTAAACAATTATTAAGCTATATAAATAGATATAACTAATGCCTTCGTTTACGCCGATATAAAATTAGAAGTATATATTAATCTTCCTTTAGGCTACGAACAATATACTTTAAAAGACTATTATGCTAAGAATAGGTCTTATTATAAAAAGAAAGGGATAAATCTATCGAAATTTATAGACCTATATAATAAAGGTTTAATAAAAACAAAGTTAAAGAAAGCATTATACGGTCTTAAACAAAGCCTAAAGCTTTAGTATACTTATTTAAAAAAATATACTAAGTAAACTCGGATTTTTCCCCCTTTTATTAAAAGAGGGGGTATTTATAAATAAACGCTAGAAAATTGCTTTAGCGATCTACGTAGATAACTTTCTTATAGTAAGGCCCTTAAAAACTATAATAGAAAAAAGACTATTTAAAGAATTAGCTAAATACCTAGATTTTACTATACTAAGAGATATAAAAGACTTTTTAAGTCTAAATATATAAATTAACTAAGATAAAAAAGAGCTATATATATCCTAAGAAAGATATACCTAAAATAAAATAAAGGAGTTTAATAAAGAAGCTATAGGAACTTTAAATACGCTTACTATAGTAGGATTTAAGCTAGTAAAAGCTAAGGAATTACCTTTAAAAGAGGTAATATTATAATTTCAAAAAGAAATAGGATCTTTATTATTTTTAGCCTTATTTATAAGGCTAGATATCCTTTATTTAGTTATATCTTATGCGAGATTCGCTGCTAAACTAGACAATACGC
>JAPEBW010002613.1:0-10731 GCA_027405785.1 Ophiocordyceps robertsii | reverse complement strand
TAAAAGGGGGCGTTGCGGCGCCCGAAGCGCGCGAGGCGGATTTTGACGACCATGGCGCTTGCCGAGGAGCTCCAGGGTGATGGACAGATCGAACGTTGCCCTCTCGTGGCTCCTGTTCCCGGGGAATGGAGTGGGTTGGGACGTTGTGAATTAGCGTCGGAATCATGGCGGAATTTTGTCGGAGCGCTAGTTTCTCCGCCCCGATTGATTGTCCCTCGCCTTGTGGCGGCGCGCGGGGCGGATGGTGGCGGCCTTGGCCGTGGGGGGGTTCGGTCTAGAACTCCAGCCTCGTCACGACAGCATCATTGCAAGCTCGAACCACCGCTGTCCATCCAGAAGCGCCCCTCGGACGGAACCCCAATCCACAGCTTCCCAACCACGGAAGCCTCAACAACATCAAGGACTCTTGATCAGACTCCAGCATGGCAATCAAGGTATGCCGCTCTCGCAGACTCGCACCAAGCCCTTGGCCCCGGCTCAGAGAGAGAGCCGAGGGTCACGAGGCAGTCTTGTCGACGTTGGGGGGACGGCGCATAGACCGCCCTATTTCCGGATCCCTTCCCCCTTCCCTCGGCAAGCGGGGCCGCTAATGCTCCATCAGACTCTTGGCGCAAAGGCCGCCGCCGCTCTCGACCAGGAGCTCATGAGCACATGCGCCTTTTCCATCGACCAACTGATGGAGCTCGCCGGCCTCTCCGTTTCCCAGGCAGGTAGGCTACAGAGGAAACGGCCGCTCCGTCTGCAACGGTCCGATTACTGACGGACCGCCGCTGCCAGTCTATCGCGTCCATCCGTTGAACAGGGGTCGTCGGGTCTTGGTGGCTTGCGGCCCCGGAAACAATGGCATGTTGTCGCCGACGCAACCTCGCCCGGCTTGGTGAATACTGACTTTGCACTCGAGGCGGCGATGGCCTGGTTGCCGCTCGCCACTTGTTCAGCTACGGCTACAAACCCACCATCTTCTACCCTAAGCGGAGCAAGAATGAGCTCTACCAGGTAAGCTGCTCTCAGCACATCACTTCAAGTCTGGCCTGGGTGCGATGAAATTGTGCGTTCAACACTTCCTGTTCCTCGTACATGTGTTCCTCGTCCTGTACGGTCGGCCAGGGACAAGTTCCAGACCAGCAGTGTCATTATGGTCATGCACCATTTCCCTTGAGCCCCGCCTAGTGCTTGTCCAGTCGAGTTGCCCTGTTTGGCTCTACTTTTTTCGAACCAGGCTGAGAGTGTCGACAGCGCCTCGCAAAACAGCTCGAGGACCTTGACGTTCCATTTGTCGACGACTTTCAATCTGCCATGGCGGCGACGGACCACGTGGTGGATGCCATCTTTGGTCGGCGGTGCGCCCCGTGATTGGGCCCCTCCATGGCACTAACACTGTCGCAGGCTTCAGCTTTTCTGGCGAGGTCCGGGAACCATTCCCAGCCGTCATCCGGGCGCTCGAAGAAACCAAGGTGCCAGTGACGTCGGTGGACGCGCCCTCTGCCTGGGATATCGAAAACGGCCCGCCCAGCTCCGGCCTCGGCAGTGCCTTTATGCCCACGGCACTCGTCAGCTTGACGGCTCCAAAGCCGCTGGTAAGGCACTTCAAAGGCCGGCATTTCGTCGGTGGACGGTGAGCCACTCGTGGTCGAGACGAGGCAAGGGCTTCGGCTGACAATGGGAAAGCTTTGTCTCGCCATCGGTTGCAAAAAAGTATGGCTTCGAGGTACCCCCGTATGATGGCCTCGATCAGGTCGTCGAGGTGGCCACGGCTGGGGGAAGGATTTGAATACGTGGCAAGGTATCTGGCCGCCCGCGTCGGCCCACCTGCATCTCGAGGGAGCAGTGGGGGGGATCCAGCCGGAAATGGCGTCACATTATGTAGCAGCCGCCCCTCAGACTGTTGGGACAGGCTGGACTTGGGCAGCGTCCGTCATGCATTTCCAGGCTGGCATCAGCAATTCCGTAGGGGCAGACGACCAGAGGCGGGTGGTAGTGGTGACAAAAGGCCACATAGATGAGGTATTTCTTTCCGCAGACTCGGCATGTAGCCGTATACTCCGTACACATTTATCGCGGATCAAGCGTCCCTTGGGCGTCGGCTTGGACGCGTGGGATGTGGTGAAGAACCATGGAGGCACGGCGTGTGTGCTGGGGGTATGGAGGACGAGGCAAGAAATCCGAGGTGGCGCGTGCCTGCGAGTAGGGCTTCGGGTGGTGTTTGTTGGATGCTCGCCTTCGGAAAGGGCCTGCGGAAAAGGGCCGTGTCAAAACCGGCAGAGAATGGAGCCGGGGACAAGCCCACTGGGCGGGCTCAACGAGGTGACGGGCCGTTGGACTTGGGACGGGCACGAGAAGCCTAGCAGCGCTGCTTGGGTCCAAGGACAGAGAGGAAGAGGAAGGGATTTGATGGCTGGCGGCGCGGTCTAAGCGGTCCCGGGGTAGCGCAGGCAAGACTCGACGAGGCGCGAGAGGCAAGAGATGAAGGGGACGGCCGATGGATTTCCATGAGGCGGCCGCTGCAGTAGCGGAAAAAGAAGGAAAGAGGGCGAGCGTCCATTTTTCGCCGCCGTGTTTGAAAGGCATTGAACCCGCTTCTTCAGGACTGATGACAAGAGAGGTGTCATCCAAAGCCAAGTCGAGAATGGCCGGAGTAAATGCTCCCTGGCGGCTGTGATAGGCTAGCGCGGCCGAAAGGCGACGGGGAAAAGCTTCGATGGGGATCCGCTTGGGCGACAGGGCCCCCTGTTGGGCCCCCCGGACGATGTGGTCCTTTTCCTTCCTCGCACCCGTCAACGTACGAGCTGCCAAGTGCATCCAACTCTTCAAACTCTCTTGACCCTTTGCCTCTTGGGCCCAAAGCTGGTGCTTGACGAGTGGCGACGCGTCGAGGGCTGGCAAGGAGTCGAAGCGAATCGAATCGACCCCATGGGAAACCGTCCATCACTCGACCCCGCTGGCTGCTGGCGATGCGATGTCCCTTGAGGAAAAGGGCCCGGGGAAGAGGCCCCAAGCCCCGAGGCCCCAAGGCCCCGAGGGAAAAGAAGAGGGGGGGTGGCGTACCGAACATCTGGGGCCGAATGGCTGCACGCGCACGTTGCCTGCCGTCTCGGGAGTCCCTGGAGATCAGGGTCTCCAACGAGGTTTGGTGCCCGACGCCACGACATGTGCCAGCCGTGTCTCCGTCTTCAGGCGCATGGCCCTGCAATCTTGGCGGCAACAATCAACAAAGCAGCTCGTCTGTCATAGGCTGCCCGGAGCCGGACATGGGCGATGCCTGATTCGCCCATGCGGCCTCTTCGGTCAGCGGTCACGGCATGCACATGCAGGAGCACTCGCGTCTGCATGCGTCGCGGCGCATGGTGGGTAAGATTGCCATTTGGGATGGCGTTGGCTCTTCTCTCTTTGGTGTCGGCGCTGCCAGATCAAGCCCCTCGTTGTTGGGGACCTTTCCATCCATGTGCGAACAATGACGATGCAGCACATGCACATTATGCCTGATGACAATCATTCATTTACCTATTGCCTGTGACATTTGCTAACAAGCATTGAACAAGCAGACCAAAGCAGATCATGTCTACTGGCAGACACCAACCACTCGGTGGCGAAGCCGGGTTGAAGACGGCCCGGGTCGACCAACTGCGGGTAAAGTACTCTGTATCGCCCGCCGCTCTCAGTGTGAGTTGGTACCTACCCGGCAGTTGCCAATGCCGGAGACAAAGCTCCTTGCCGCCGCCTCTTCCTTTTTCCTTTCTTCCTTTACCCTTTCTTTCCATGCTTCTTCTTCGCCCGTGCTGAACTCGCGCAGCCTCAAAGTGGCCCACCAATCGTGAGCCTCGCTCGGCTTGTCGCACCAATTATCTTTAACGGTGCCCGACGGTAGCGGCGAAGTCTCTCGTGCCATGACCTTTGGTTGGCTCTTGGCCACGCAAACCACCTTTTGTACTGTACTGTACCATACAGGGAATCTCGAGAGGGCCGTCGTCGAGCTTGACCAACCATGCTCGGCCGGCCTATCCCTCTCGCGGCATCGAGTCCTGCGAATACACCGACGACGAGTCGGAGAGCTCCGACGGCGAGCCCAGTGGTGACAGCGTTCGTGGCGGGAGCTCGAGATCCGGCAGGACCGGCGGCAGCGGTGAGCCATATCCGGAGCTGGCTCTTGACATGGAGCTCGTCCCCAAACTTGACTCGGATGGCCACAACTGCCTCTGGGGGGAACGGGCCGGTATCCGGGGCCTCTCGGGCTCTGCCGCCGCCACGGCTTTCGCGGCCGTGAAAGCTGGCCACTGTGTTTGCCGATTGCCCTTTGCGCGCTCGCGGGGCGGCGCATCTCGCACAAATGGCTCTTGGGCATGAGTGTGTTCGTATCGCACCGTGATCAGCTCCTCCGCCACGTTGTCGGCTGCTCTCGCTCCGCCCCCGGCTTGGAGGTGACTCTTGAACGACGACACGCTCGCCCTGGCGGCGTGCCCGACCTTATGCCCGAACCTCGCCCATTGCTCGGCCCCGCTCTCCTTGCAGCGGGCGCAGAGGTGGCCGGGTATTTCCGCCAAGTGCCGGTTGGCGCAGAGCTCCCCGTTGGCGCGCGCCACGGGGCAGTGTTGCTGGATATCCTCAAACAAAACTGCGCACCGCGGGCAGATTCTGCTGACAATTGTACACGAGCACATGCTTGCCTTGTATCGAGTTCTAGGCCAGGGTGGAAACGGCGTACCTTGGTTGGGCAAGTGTTCCCGATGACAGGGCGTAGGCGCGAAGACGGCTTCTTTTGGATTGCTGCTGACGAGCGTAGTTTGCTCGCGAGGCCTCGTTAGGGTGTGACGAGCCTTGCCGATTGCTGGCGTGATTCAGCCTTCCTTATATCTGCGGTAGGTCATACCGTCGCGCCGACGCACTCTTTGTCCCCAATCAAACTGAGCTTTGTGCCGCTCCGCGCGCCCGTCGAGCTGAACAGCTCCGCGCGCCCTGGTTCACAGGCAGTCCGACTCTTGATCGCGGCCACGTGATCCGTGCGTGCGGCTTCTACGCCCCCTTGACCAGCACCGACTTTTTGTCCCTTTGTTCTCTCCCGTTCGGGGAAGCTATTCCGGGGATTGTGGAGAGGAGAAACGGAAGCCTGCTGCGCTGAAAGACGGAGACGGACTTGGGATGGGTGAGATGAAGAGCGCGTGGGGTACTCTGTCGCCTTGCGCCGAGGCACGCCATCGTGGCAATGGACCGGATGCCTTTGTTGAGGCGCCCAGACGAGCCCTTGATTCTGGTGGTATTTGCAGTCCCCTTTCCGGTTTTGTATGCCCTGCCATTATCTATGAATCCTCCCTTTGCCCTCGAGTCGACCCTGTGCGAAAAAAAGGCGCTGTGCCCAAGGCCCTCTATTGTCCATCCCATGTCCCAAACCATGTCTAACCGCCCCCGACGCTCGAGAAATCAATCAATCTTGACGCGCCGCCGACGCAGCCAGAGCTCCTGGTGTGCCGGCAGCCCCGTCCTCGACAGCCCGCCACGCAGCGCCACCACGCCTCAACGTCCCTCGGGCTCGGCCACGTGGCTCTCCGGCGGCAGTGCCCCCCGGCGCCGGCTCGAGGGCGTAGCCGAGCACGCCCCGCCCAATGGCGCGCGGGCCGAAGCCGGCGGCGCCGCGTCGGCGGAGAGCGCTCTGCCGCGCTGCGCCATGTCACGCAGGCGCCGTCTGCCCTCGGCCGCTGCCTGTTTTGCGCGTCGCCAGGACGACAACGTCGACCGACTCGCCGCACCGCGCGTGGTCGTGCAGCCGCCTTTGGCCGACGGAGCCATCGTCGGCTCTGATGCCAAAAGGCTGTTGTAGGCCAACATTGATTGTGCCCTCCTCATTGCGCCGCCCTTGTTTCCTTGCACGCTCCCCTTTATCGCTCGTCCCCGTCGTTCGAGTCACGGTCAAGCGCCTTCTTTCACGCCTTTTCAAGCCTTGGATCCTCTCTCTTCGGCCTGTTTGGGGGACTTGTTGACAATGGACAACGCTTTGTCGGCCATGTTGATCTCTTTGGGGTTTCCTACTAGCCCGTCGAGTCCATTTGTGCCTGCCCGTCCAAGCTGGACGGTGACAAGCAAGGTGCGAAGTCCCCACGTCATCCAACCAAGTTGATTCCGGATCTCGAGGATTGAGGATGCGCTCGCCCTTGCCGAATCGAAACAAAGCTAAACACCCATAAGAACACGCGAAAACAGCATCTTGTCCAACGCAAGCTCTAAAGCATCGCATCTGGCTTGAGCAGACGGAGTAACCAAGCGGTATATGCAAAATATTTAGCCGATCCATACATCCCGTAATACACATCAACAACGCACATTTTGTACGTAAAACACGATTGGAAACACACAAACCTCGGGGCATGCATCTCGCCGCAACGCCCCTAGGCAATCCAGTACCAGGCTTTTTGCAGCCAGTTTTTGGGTACGCGCTCCTCGTCCATGGCCTCGAGCTCGTCCATCTCTCTCTTGCCGCTGAGAACGTCGATCTCGGATGTAGGAATATACAAAGGAGTGCGAAACCAGACCTTGTGTCCGATGTAGAGTACGAGAAAGGCCGGTAATGTGATATAAGCAGCTTCGCCGACGGCGTTAGCATCACAAGCACCAGTCTTGCGCGAGAACAGCGATTACTTACCGATGAAGTTGCTGGCCTGGAACGGAATGAAGGTCTGAAAGCCATTTGTTATTATGAGCAGGGACACGACGAGGAGGGCGGCATAGGTGGCGTATGGTTGCAGGGCCGTGCGGTAAGGCAGCGAGTGCAGCATGTTGCTGTGCTCCATGGCGCGTCGGAAGCGCAGGTAGGTGATCATCTCAACCACCCAGGCGATAAAGCCAGAGATGGTCGAGATGTTGACGAACCAGGTGAAGACAGTGGCGCCCGAGTTGGACACGTTGAGAAACGCCAAGAGGCCAAAGCTCCAGGTGAAGAGAACGGCAACGTAGGGGACGCCGTTGCGGTTGGTGATGCTGAACCACTTGGGCGCCTGGCCGCTGAGGGACATGGAGTAGAGGACGCGGCTGCCCGAGTAGAGGAACGAGTTGCCGGCGGACCAGGCCGACGTCAAGACTGCGGCGTTGATGATGTGGTTCAGGACCGGGATGCCAACGTTTTGGATGCCGATGACAAAGGGGGAGGCGCTGGCGTCTGACTTGCCGTCCTTGGCCGCGCCGAGAAGGCTGGGGTCGTCGGAACGGACCATGATTCCAATGATGAGGGATGAAACGCCGTAGAAAACGGCGAGGCGCCAGACGAAGCGGCGGGCGGCCTTGGGGATGTTTCGGCGCGGGGCAACCGTCTCACCGGCAGCAATGGCGATGAGCTCGGGTGAGGTGACAAAGGCGAAGCCGGCCGTGACCAAGGCATGCCAGTAACCGAGGAAGCGGCCAGTGTCGCCGGTGGCCTTGTAGGGAACAAAGGCACCCGGGTCGTTCCAGTATGCGAAGCCGCGAATGCCCGTCTGATTCGGTCCTCCACCAAAGAATATGACCCAGCCGAGGATGATGAGGCCGCAGATGGTGATCAATTTGATGCTCGCGAACCAAAATTCGGCCTCGCCAAAGAAGCCAACGGCGATTATGTTGAGGAGAAGCATCACAGCCAAGACAATGCTGATCCACAGAGCGACTGAGACGGGTGGCTTCCAGTAGTCGATGACGATGGACGCAGCAGTGGCCTCAGCCCCAACCAGTATAGAGTATGCATACCAGAAATTCCATCCAGCGGCGAACCCAAGACTAGGGTCGAGGAAGCGGGTGACAAAGTACGGAACGGTAATGCCTTTGAGCGGGAGGTAAGTGGCCATCTCGGCAAGATCGTTCATGACGACCCAGACGACGAGGATCATGGACAGGTAGGCCATGAACAGGGGGGCGGGCCCCGTGCTGGCGAGGATGCTGCCGGAGCCAACGAAGAGGCCAGTGCCGATGGCGCCGCCGAGGGCGAGGAACTGTATATGCCGACTTTTGAGACCGCGATCGAGCTGGTCGTGCTGCGCGGCGAGGTTGTACTCGGACGTCTGGGCCGGGCGGCTGGCTTCGGGGTTGAGATCGTAGCCGCCGCCGCCATCGAGCGAGCCGTGGGCGCCCGCCTTCTCCATGGTGGCGGCTTGACGATGGCCCAGAGTGAGGTCGGGGGGACGAGGCAGGTGTGGATGTCGCGATCCGCAAACGGAGGGGATTCGGGGCGATTTGCCGATGGATTGGTGTTATGGCTGATGGACGCAAAGGCAAGGCGACGAGAAGCGAGGGCTAGGTGAAGAGAGCGAGAGGCGGATTAAGAGGAGGAGGAGGAGGAGGAAAAGGAAAAAGAGGCGGAGTGAGAAAATGAAGGCGAGTAGGGAGGGAAGGAGGCGGAGGGGACTACGACACAAGTACTTTCGTACCCGGCTACCAAACGCGGGCTTCTAGAACGGGGCATTGAAGAAAAACAAAATGTGGGCCCCTGGCCTGGGGTTGAGGGGCTAATCTGCATCTGCTCAAAGTACCCGGAGACCTCGCCCCGCACTCTGAGCGGGCTGAGGAGCATGCGAGTACATGCGTCTACTTGGACTAACACTTCCATGCCACTAACACGACTTGAATGCGCCAAGAAGCGAAGACGGATGCGAACAAGGGCAAACTATTACCCAACTTGCGAGGGCATGGCCAGCAGCTCAGTCACCGCCGGCTCGTCCACGGAAATGGACAGTTTGTCGGGTTCAGCTCCTTGGTGCTTGGATCCAAAATCCAAACTCAAGGAAACATGACAGGCCTCAACCTTCACTTCAGGTAGGTACCGCTCTGTACCGCCCACGCCTGCCCCGCGCCGGCCGATGTTCCTGTACAAGCTCCACGATAAACACGTCACTGAGTTTGGGGATGCCGGGGCCCAGTGCCCTGGCTGTTATTGCCTTTTCCCAGAGCTTTGGGATTGATGCAACCCTTTTCAATCCGGGTCGAAAGCACAGGCGCATATGTAGTGTCGAAGCATGTCGTCGGTCGACCACAAACAAGGGACGAAAAGTAGAAAAAAACCCTCATCGGACAGGTGCGTGACAAGACCTCCCCGGAATGAACTCGGGCGGGGGCGGACAAGGAATCCATTCCCTGGGGCGCAATGCGGCCTTTTCCGACCCGATACGAAGAGGGTATTGCGCGTCATGTCAACAATGATAGGCCCCTGCCTTCCACCACCAGCACGGCGTCGACAAACGGCCTGGTGGTCAATTCCCGACTTGCATCAACAGGCGCGCGCACCGCATGCTCTGTGCGACGCTTCCCACGTGCGCTGCCTGGCCGCCGTCGCCAAGGCCCCTCCTTGTCCTTTTGTTATCTCCAGCTTTTACAATGAGGTGGGGGTGGCTGCTATAGCCGCCGCTATAGCCGCTGCTATAGCCTCGCTCTCCGCGTCGACGGGCCCTGTGAAGCTCACTCCAAGGCACACTTGAGACTTGAGACGGACCGCTGGCCCCGCCCCCACGAGTCACGCAAGCATCAGTGCGTCGACGTGATTCCGTAACACCGACTTCGGCATCGCATCCCGCTCGCTCGGCTCGGTGGTGAGTGCGCCGCCCCGCATCACCTCCTCCGGCCCGATGGAAGCCGCGCCTCGGGACTCGGAGAAGCGCGGCGCGGCGCCTGCTCCGCATCGCCTCGGCCCAGACATGTCTCGCCTATCATGAGTCGCGTAATGAGCCCATGGCTATACCGCCGCCCTCTTATGCCAGCATGGGATACGTCGAGATCGCTTCGGTTCACGATGCCCCGCTCCGCCTAGGCATCTTGGCCGACTGCCTACAAGTAGCCTTGACCGTCCACCGATCACAGGCGGAACCGGAAAGCATAGTGGCTCCATGGTCTCCCTTGTTGGGACGTTATCGACCTGCATTATAAGGCTTTCACCCATTCCCCCATACTGATGGTGCTCCCCATAGCCCCATTTCACCCGTCTTCAGAGTTTCCTATTAAGCCTCTTGCGTCGGATGGCTTTCGGCTTCATCACATGAGCCCCCATGCTTGCACGAGCTCCAGACGAGCATCCTGACCATCCCGTCTCACTTCCTCTCCGAGCTTCTCAACTTTCTCCATCATCATCTCTGTCATGACAAGAACGTCCTCGTGCTTCAGACGAGCAGTCTCAAGACCCCTTCTCATCTCGTCTCTGAACTTGTTCGACTCCTTGACCATGGTCTCTGCCATGGCAAGCATCTCCTTTTGCTTCGCCAACGTCTCCTCGAGGGGCTTGACCATCTGAGCGAGGAGGACGTCTAGGTTGCCGTCCGGGCCCAGTTCCTTGGCCTTTTTGAATTTGGCGACGAGTGCGTCGTTTTTGCCCGAGGCTTTGGCATTCGGCTCGGCGTCTCCCTTGTTGCGCTTATTTGTGGTAGGCGTGCCGCCAGACGAGGCCATTCGCTTAGGGTCTTTGACCGAAGAGGTCTTGCGCTTGGTCCCGGCGCTATTGGCTGCGTCTTCATCTTTAGACTTGACCAGCTGCTTGGCCTTGTCTCCCCCCCCCTTCGTCGTCGTCGTCTTCTCCGAAGACTTAATCATCTTCGTATTCTTCTCCAGGGACTCCACCATCTTCTCTGCACTCTTCGTCAGTGTCTGCTGGGGAAACGCTCGCGCTGGAGATGGTGTGAGCTCCTGCACTGGAGGCTGTGGGCTGTGGGCTTGGGCTTGGGTTGGCGCTGGTACGGCCTGAGGTGCTAATGTTACGTTTGCGCTCAAGAGGCGTGGCGAGAAAATTGAATATGAAAC